>CM028754.1:1516761-1763715 GCA_016801395.1 Leptodermis oblonga
AAGTCTTCTTGTCACACATAGGGATACCAATGTTAATATAATTGTCAATAAAAAGAAGTGGAGTGTAAATATAATTTTCCAATTTAACAACATGTAATATGACAAGTTATTAACATACATAAATTAACACTACAACACACAAAAATCACCATATCCTGAACAGCACAAGGAAAAACCAGAATAATATTAGTCTAATATATGTACAAAGGCTTCATCTCTTCTCTTACAGTGTTTAGGCCTTCCACTTAAGAGTAAGTAGCAGAAACAAAGAAACCTCACGCCGCACAACAATGTAGCCCCAGATGAAACCTTGTCGCCTCTTTAATATCTATGGGGAAGAACTTTGCAACCCTAAGGTGATGGTTCGAACATCCGGAGAGTAAGGTTTCCATATAAACTGAGAAGACAAGAAAGGCTAAAGTTACAGAAAAACAAGTGAAAACCTTCACGCAGCAAACACTACCAGCTACACAGAAACATCAATCCAACCTCGCCCTCCTTGAGTTTGTCCAGCTGGTTCCTGTAAAGTTCCAAATTATGTGCAACCCCTTTTTTATGCCTAAATCTCTCTCTCCACCTAGTAAACATTTATATGAAAGTTATAAGTTGAATTATTCATGGATAACTGGATAAACAACAAATAGATTACTAATTATTCTACACCACCAGGTGCTTTATACCTGCTACCTAATGGTTTCCCAGGTAAATCAATGTCCTTATGAGCAACAAGATCAGCGTCCGCATCGTTTCTAAAAACAAGGCCACCAGCATTTCCCTCAGCTTCAGCATATGCCGATTTTTCCCTCGGAAGTCTTTTCAGCAAACGAAACGGGACAAGCCTTTCCCATGCCCATAACTAAATAGTTTCAGGTGATTAGTGAATATTCTAATGACATGCAAAATGGAACGTAACAAAATTATCAGAAGAAAATCTTGCACCTGCAACAAAATGAGCGGGCCACCAATCTCTTTAGCTTTGGACTTACTAGCTCGACACATATGTCAGATACTAGAAGCTCCTACAATTCAAAATCCTTAAGTTTTGCTTAAACCACATGATAATGAGAAATCAAAGAATCAAAAGCAGTCCAAAAGGTACCTTGGAAATTTTGGTTTTTGCATTCAACCTTTCAGTGAACTGTTGAATATTAGCTAGAGTCATGAGGCCAATCAGGATATTCTTGTCATCAACTATCACTGCACACGACTGCTTCTCCGCTAACATGAGGAATACCACTTCTGCTATTGAAGTGCTTGGAAGGACAGTCACAAAGTTTGTTCTCATGGCCTGTGCAACACAAATCCTCTCAGCTACGTCACTTGTATCATCATCTGGGTCATCCAGTGAGGGTGAACCCCTGCTATTATTAAGTTCAACTTTGTTATTTGATATTTTCCCACCAACAGAAAGGGCGGGCAATGTAACAGATGAGCTGGATGAAGATACTTCAAGCTGAGGAGTTATACTGGAAACCTTATCATTAGCTTCCTTGCTTCCTTTAACATCCTTTCTTCTTGTCAGCCCAGATGTAATCCATGACGATAGCCCCACAGCACCTAAAATGGAAGAACAATCCAGTAATCTTGTGTCAACTCAAACAGAAGCAGAACTGCTGTAAGAGGTACCTGGCATACCCCTGCTAGAGTAGCAGCCATACCAACCTGTACAACAAAATTAAATGCAGTTATTTTGTGCTCAATGAAACATGATACACAAGAAATCTTTGTTAAACAACATCCCGAATGCAACCTATTACTAGTTTCCAGGTCTAAGCAGACGCATAGTCACAAAGCAGAATATTTCCATCCAAGTATCAAAAGCACCAAAAGATGATACTGGCTTGTGTTACTTTATCTAAAGCCAACTGATGACTTGGTTAACATGCAGGATGGAGCACAAGGTTTAAAGAACTATTGAACAAGTAAAAAGGAAGTCAGGGTCTGACAATGGAAAATAGCAGGAAAAAATTGCAGAAAATTTCATGCTGGATAGTCTTGCATGATCTGTTAATATTACAGCTTCCAACTAGAAATGAAAGGACAATTTCAATATGAAAAAAATCTTAGAACATCAATAAATACTCAATAGTAATTCTTTATTGTTTAAAAGTTGAAAATATAATCCTTGATCACCTTGATTTCACTTCATTGTTGTAAATTTCTTCACAACTTACAGAGAAACTCGAAAGAAGTAGACAGTTGGACACAAGAAATATAAACAGAGTCAAGCCGACCCCCTAAACATGTAGAAAAGATAGATCAAAAGGCCACATGAAAATTATGTCCTTCAGATAACAGTTTTGTTATGTCTAACTTATGCAAACTTGAATCCTTAAATGCATAGAAGCAATTGATATGCTTACAAGTGTGGGAAGCATTCAGACTGAGTCATTTGGCATAATTAAATAGTACCAGGCCATATGCTTGTGGTGATGCAACTTCCAAGAAGGGAAAATGAACTATGGGGTTGGACTGAGAAATCAAGAAGCCAACGACTTTTCCATAACCCATTCCAGTAGCAGCACTAATAAACAAGGATGGTGCATAGTAGCCTCCAACTAAACCAGATGCCCGACAGAGTGAAGTAGCAAATATTTTGACTGCCACGAGCTGAAGCAAGAGATACCTTCCACTAAAGGACGTGATTCCAACAAGATATCAACATTCTCAAACCCCCAGTATAAAATTTCTGGATATGCTAAGGCTATTAAACCAACAACCAAGCCTCCAAATATGGGAAAAATGGATTTTGGAAAACCGGAAACCTTCTGAACATTGTCAATATTTACCACCATCAATGTAGTGCATCTAGAAAAGGAGACAGATACTAAGCCACACACCGTTCCCAGCAAAAGATATAGTGGCAGTTCTGAAAAAAACAAGAGAGATATTCACTATTAATCTTGAGCAAGGAGAAACGATTAATGGCATGTTATGATTCCCAACTCAAGATCACTTATCGGTAACTAGGAAAGGCTTCACTTTTGGAAAAGAGAGCAAAATGAGATAAAGATGAAAGCAATGTAGAACCAGCAGTGGCTTTATTTGCTTATCCTTTTATTTCCAGTGCTTCCAAAAGTTTAACTACAACGAAAAAAATTAATGATAGTATGAGCAAAGAAAATCAGTGATTACCACTTGGTGAACGGAAGCCAAGACCAATTTCTGCCACCACAGAAGCTATAGCTGCACTAAAAATGACCATTGAGGTTGTGTTTGTTAATGACGAGGATGATTCTGCTGGTGCTGGCCACAACACTGATTCTACAGCAAAAAAGCAGCCAGCAACAGCTGCATTGAACCCTGCAGAAGAAAGGTAGTAAAAAAGTTAATAACATACACAAGTGAAAAAAAAAAAAAAAGAAAAACTCCTGATACATATACCACGATTTTGAAATCTCAAGAGCTATAACAGTCAACAATTTAGAGGCAAACTAAATGAAGAATTGCATCAATATCCAAGGGAGAGGAAGAAAGAAGAGGACGATGTGGGTTGTTAAGGATGCTGTGTGATATGATGAATGCTGAGGCCGTCTTCTCCGTCTTCCTCTTCGCGAATCTTCTACGGGAAGCCAAAGCATTGCTCTCAAGAAGCGATTAGGTTTCCTTTCTGGTCCATTAATGGGTTTCTTCTCCAATTCCTCGTCAACATCACTGCTGTCCGGCCTGAGATTTTCTGATTTTTATCAAGGTGTGTTTTCTAAATTATTTCTCCAGTTCTTAGTCAACCTAAAAAAAAATTAGAATCAAACATCTTTTTCGGAATGATGGAGTTGGGTTCTCAAGCGTTCGATGATCAAATATGCTTGAGAAAGTATAGTGTCGCGTTGATGGTTGAAGAAGTCATATGAATTTTCAACTATTCTGATTGCCCACCAACTGTTTGTAAAAAGTCTCCTTAGAATTAAAACTTGGTTCAGGTTTGTATTGTCTTCAGAAACTTGGAATTAGTCATTTACCCATTTCTGCAGTTTTTGTGGCGTGAGGTACTGCTTCGCCACAACCACAAAAGCCTAGACAGACACCTTGTACAGTAACATGATATATTTTCTTATTTATATCTGAAACTTTGTTGGAGCAAGACAATGAGTGTTATATAAGTGCGGATACTTGAAAACCTATTCAACTGGAAAAATTAGTTGATAAAAACTCTATGAACCCACATTTCTTGCTGGTCTCGGTACTACGGCGATGTTCTACTAGCTCCGAGTCTTGGCATCCTTTGCAACATTCTGCTATGGTGGCAATCGAAATGTATGCTTTTTTGCATTAACAGATCTGGCGTCTAAGAGATATTGCCACTACTACAAGGAATTTCGTAGTGACTTATTACCATTATTGAAGGAACGTAATTTTTTTTGCACAGAGCTGGTCTTGGAGCACTCAAACAGGAAAAATAACTAATTTTTAATAAAATAAAGATCAGTATAGTTTGGTTACAATGGTAGATACATGAGGTGATGCACAATTAGAAGCTTCATGATGTTAAACATTGTATAGGTTTCAGGGCTCCCCACTGTGTAATGCTCGAGAATTACTAAAATTCATGTTGATTTTTCATTTTTCATGCTTGGCAAGTTGACTACTACA
Organism: Leptodermis oblonga; assembly: GCA_016801395.1. NCBI lineage: Eukaryota > Viridiplantae > Streptophyta > Magnoliopsida > Gentianales > Rubiaceae > Leptodermis > Leptodermis oblonga. Next base: position 1,521,352 of record CM028754.1, read on the forward strand.
AATGCTCAGCCCTATCCAACAAATATTAAAATTAGCCTCACAAAAATCACTGTAGAGAAGTTGAATCCAGAAAAATATATCATTGATTATATAGTAATTGCGCAAGTACTCAATAATCGTAAATTGTTCCATTTACTGATCAGTTTCTCCATGACTTCTCCATTTTGATACAGATATTAAGTGATAATCATACATTTTTAAGCATTCAATCATACACGGGTATATAACATAAATAAGTGCATGAAATTTAGAATTCCAACATCAACAACAAGAATGCAGGAGGAATCCCAGAGGAGAAGACGTAAGGAGGAATCCCGAAGGGACGGTCAGGAAGTCTTCGAGATTCACGAGTAGCGGGATTACACAAATAGATTTCATCACTTGCACCATTATAAGCATAAGCATCGGGAGTGTACATAATGGAGTAAGAGTTACATGCGACACAAACGATGCCGTTGCAAGGTCCAGAAATCATTTTCATACAGTAATCGAAGGCAGGAAAATCAGTGGTATCCACACGAAGCGAGCCATCAATTAGTCGAGAATAGAATGACAAGACAGTGTTGCTGTTCTCCGTCTCACAACGCTTGAGTAACAGGTAGTCTGTTCTGGTGTTTTGAGAGGGGTGGTTGAGATGCAAATTAATGAAATGAGGATTTCTTATCAAACCACACCAAACTCTGCAAACGCATTGTAATTTCATCAAGCATTTGACGGGTAATCTTACGAGAATTTCAGTCAGTCACAACCTCCTCAGGGATATCCATGATTAATCAGTACGTTAATTAACTGGCCTGCAAGCATAATTAATTATAAACGGAAGCAGGGAGCTGAATTAATAATGCTCCATTAATTGCCAATACTTTCGCCACAATATGCCCGCTAAGTAAGACGAAAGTATTTTTGTGGTTAGCATAAATATATTGAGCCTAAGTGATTAATTAAATGCACGTAGGAGAAATTAAGTAGCAAAGTACATATTCGATCTTTGGCAATACAATCTATGTATAAAAAGTAGTCATTTGAAAATATTACACACACATACATTGTGTTTGAGATTTTTTTACCTTAATATTCATTTGGGGGAAAAAATTACCAAAATAAGCAAAAAAAAATTGAAATTCCCGAACTATTGAAAACGAATTTGGGAGATTCGTTTTCAGTTGAAAACGAATCTCCCAACTTCGTTTTCAACCGAACAAACCAAAAAAAAAAAAGAAAAATTCAATTGAAACCGAATTCCGTGAATTCGTTTTCAATTGAAAACGAATTCCGTGAATTCGTTTTCAATTGAATTTTTCTTTTTTTTTTTGGTTTGTTCAACGAATTCCATAATTAATTTTTTCCTTTTTTTTTTTATTAATTTCATTAAGAAACTAATGCCACTACAATGATTTTTAAAATGAATAAAAATATTTATATGTAAACGAATTTTGTAAAAATTAAATTATTATTTTAATTGAATCGAACCGCCGTAAATAGTTTTGAGTTGTTATAAAAAATAAAAAAGGCAAAACATAATTATATAATTGAAATTTTAATTTGTAATTCAACAAAATTTTAGAAGAAGTAATTTACGGCATTTTTTGAAATACATTAAATCTTCGTATAATGAATTTGGGGAATTTATTTATTTGTAAAAATTTTAGTCACACATTTATGTTTTAAAATAATGAATTCCATTAAAAACAAAACTCATAAATTACTTCTTCGTATTAAAAAGAAACAACATTCAACGCGAGTGATATTAAATTTACTATTGAAACCAAAACCGTTTTTAAAAAGAAACAAAAGAACAAGCCCCAAGTTTCTTTTAAGAAACTAATTTCTTCTTTCTCTTGTTTCACGCATTAGTTGAGAGATTTGTGAAGGTAATTTTGTGAAAATATTTTTTTTTGACTGAATCACGTAAATTCTTGTATCGTTATTTTCTATTTTTTCACTTTTAATTCTCTTTGTTATTTTCTTCCGAATGTAGGCCAGTGCTGACTTTTTGCATTAGAGAAACAAATAAGTAATCCAAAAACATGAAATTGAAAAAACCAACTTGATTCTTCAAGTTTTGGACTATGCAATTCATCGACAGAAACAAAAACCAACAGCTCACAACACATGGTAAGTGTTTTCGAACCATAGTAACCAAAAATGTGATTTCATAATAAAATGACGTCTCGTAATAAGTTTACAACTTTGTGTTTTGGAGTAAAAAATTTTGAGTATCATAATAAACTATGAGAAATTACCACGGCGTGTGATCATTTTTTTATTTAATTATTAATGTGGATTAACGTTGGTCATTATCATTTTTTAAAGTATTGTTCTATGTAACGTGTTGATTTTAGTTACTTATAAATTAAATTAATTAATGCGGATGAAATTTCTAATTTTAGTAATCAATTTTTACATATGTACTGATTTTAACTGCTAATGTTTCTAGAAAGGTGGTAAAATAAGATAATTTTTTATTCAACGCGAGTGATAGCCTTTACAATTCCTACCAGTTATATCCTTATTTCTATAAAATTGCCCCCCTCTACCCCCCATTACCTATTTCTTCCATGTTAATTTAAAACATATAGTATATTAAAATGTAACAAAAGAAAATAAATTCAAATTTAACTATTCTAATAGAATAAAAACCATTTTGAAATTTGTCTTTTCTAATGAAATTGAGGAAATATTATTTTTCATTATTATGGATTATTATTAACATGGAGGAAATGGGAAAGAGGGTAATTTTATAGGGGTAAAAATAGAATGGATAAAAGTTGTACAATTCTATCCCTCCATCCTGTGTTTAGTAATATCAAATTGGTGAACTTAAAATATTTTATTAATTTATAGATGTAATTTACCATGTTTGTACAGCAGAGGATTTTCTTTCAGATGCTCTGCTTTCTCTTCATTTGGAATAAGAAATGAGTCATTACAGACAGGAAAAAGAATGAACATATATTCTCCAGGTTTCTTTAAAAGTCATTCTTTAGCATTGCATTCACTGGTAAGAGAAGCCAACTCCTCATTGAGGATCTTGCTCATGAGCTACCTCTTCTTCATTTGGAAGAAAGACCTATACAAAGAAAACAAAAGACAAATTAAGAGTGCTTAGTAAACATGCTGTCTTTGTCTCTGCCTCATTACTAAAATTCATATATTATTTTAAAATTTTCCAAAATTAGCAATGATATCACTTTTAATATGAGATTATGTTGTGTAAAACTGTAAAAGCAACAATGCACAAAGTTCTATTTGACAATGTTGAAATTTCTAATTTGGCACAGGAGCATTATCTTCTCTCTTTTATTTTTCTTTCCTCTCTTTTTCCAAAGTGATGATATCTTTATTTTAAAAATATGACTCAAAAAAACCAATATGCAGATACATGGATAGAAATGTGATGATAAAATATCATAAAAGTAAATACAGTTGATGTACTTTGTTATAGCTATTGCTTTCAATAATGCTGCTTAATTAGTTAAACCATATATTACTATATCCATGCTAAACTAATACTAAACCAAGGCATTCCATGAGGGCTAAAATGTGATCAATGATCAACTAATAACACAGTAACTGTCTGCACTATATTTTAAAACCAGGCATTCCTCATCGAGTTAGTTCATTATTTCTAATTTTATCAAAACAGAATGAATACTCAGTAAGCCTTTAAACCATTAAGATAAAGGCTAGGTAATAAAATGAATATTTGCAGCAGAAATTTTAAACAATTTTATGGAACAACACTCACCTCTGAGATTGCAGGGACTTGTGAGAGAATGTCAGTGAGATCAATCGTTTGAAGCTGGTAAGATCTGATCCAGTCCTTCAATCGGGTTAATTGTTTTTTGTCCTGTCCATGGTCCTCGGTATCATCCTGTCGTTACAACCAGAGAAGCACACACAATTTCACACCAGAAGCATGCCTTTATGCCCCAACTGTCACTTTGATCAACTCAGCTTTGCAGATAGTTGTCTCCCAACACTGATCCAGCCGAGTTTCTGTTCCATATTCAGTAAATCCATAAGAGAGAGAAAACATAATTAGAAGAGCCTTACAACACCCTTACCAATACAGTTTCTCCAACTAAATCACAATGTACTCGCAGATGCATAGGGAACTGCCTCAAAATAGAAAGCCACTAATTTAGACAACCATGAGGAGGCAATGTAACTATATTTGCCAAATAGAACTAAGATAGCGAACAAAGCAACTACCATTCACACCATTAAGACACGTTATAATACGGCTGAACGCTGACCTCTATCCTGAGCAATGGTAAGTTTCCGCGGGTGCAATTCAGCAATTCTCTGGTTCTCACAGAAATGTGTTCTGCCAATCAACTATGCAAAGGATCAGCAATAGAGGAAAATCAAAATACCACAAAAAAGCATGTGCTTGGTACAACAACTGAAGAACAAGGAAATGAGATGGATAGAGGTACAAGGAATTCTGAAAGATAGTTGAACTTTTAAAGCTAGTGACAGACAAGAAGTGAACCTCTAAGGCACCTAAAACCATTGCAAGAACAGAATGAACAATTCAGATTACAGACATGAAAATAAAAGGATTCTTTCAACATTTGTGATTCAATAGATGGATAAATGGAGATCAAAATACAGAGATCAATACAGAACAGGCTTCATCATTACAATGTCACAGTAATTTATCAGCCAAAACACATTCTTTGTATGAGCCAAAACCCAAGTCAAGAAGCTTGAGTAGGCTATGAAATAATAACTAGTACTTCTTTTCGCCAATCAATCAGATGCTGCACTTCAATATTTTCTTGTATTATCTCATTTCCTGCAAAAGCTTATCTAGAACTCATTCTTCCTTTCTGGACTAATATATAAGAGAAAAAACAAAATTCGAGTTCTTAGTAAATATTCAGAAGATTCAGTAACTAATTCAATCATCTATATTATCAGAAAATGAGTAATTCAGAAGCAAGATGGGTATTATCACTTACATTTTCAGTAAGTTTCAGTATTCTCAAGAATTCATAATGACTAATGCAGGTGCAAGGTAAACAAAGGAACTCCCTTGAATCAATAGAAGGTGAGTTCCAAAAATGAGTTCAGTATTGTTGAAATTCCAAAAAGCAACAACATTGTGGAAATTACAATAGCACAGTATCCCTCTGAAGTCATACAAAAGGACAAACAAATCAGTTCCATGAATATATACCAGCTAAGCCAATTATCTGTCAAAAGACAAAATATTCTTCATGGCCATAAGAAGAAGAAAAAAAGGCAAAAAGGGAAGTAAATGTAGATGTGTGACTACAGCATTGCAGCAAGGATGATTGTAGGGTACTATCTAAAAGGCTGAAGGCGACCCATCCAAAGAACAAGCTGCATCTAACAAGTGATTCAGAAGAAATCGACAACTCTTCACTATCCTTAGATTCGATGAGCAATTAACTTCATAGAAATACAACATTGGCATTGCCTGCATATCCTCTAACTTTGATCCGTTTATTTAATTTTAAGAAGTGGAAAATTATAAGCATTACTACAACAGGTGCTAGGAGAGTATCAAGCAAACCAAAAAGATCATACACCCAGAAAAATATCAAGAATCCAAGAGAACACAACTGTTCCCACGAAAAATTGGATAAAGATAAGAACCTTTGTCATATCATAAAGGTACCCACAACAACCAAGAAAAAAAAAGGAAAGAAAAGAAAAGAAAAAACGAGAAGGAAGAAGAATGAGGAGACACACCTCGTTAAAGGTCATATCTCTGTTCATATACAATTAGCAAAAGTGTTGTGGACCATCACTTGATAAGTAAACCCATGTGAGACGCTACATCAAAAATATACGGTCATTCATGCAACTGCAGGACATCCCTTAAAAAATTCAGATAAATGACACCAACAGTTATTTGGAATGAATAACAATGTAGGACAAAGTAAGCCGCAAATCCACAATGTGAATAAACATAGAAGATGGAACATCTAAATAAGTGAACTGCATACATGTACTTAAAGGATGAAAACATATACATCTATGTCAATGCATACATAGATATCTAAACTTCGTGAGGCACATTTTAACTGGTTACATGACATGTTACAGCTCTTCGAAATCCTTCTTATGAAGCTCTGTATAAAGAATTCAAGCATTTCCGACCTCTTTTTGACATCCTCAATTGCTTCTATGTATTAACGTAGCAATGTTCTGTTTGTGCACCTGGTCTACAAATAGACATTTCGTTTGTTTATGACATTCTCCTAGGCTATTTCTTTTTAAAAGAAAGATAGTGAGAGAAGGATAAACTAACGTATCTCATAGATGCTGAAATTCCTTAATTCTGAACTGATTTCTGTGGAAAGGTGTCAGGATCTGTTGTAGGTTGAAAAATCTTTCCATGTTATCTATTATGCTACTTAATATCAACGGGTTTATGAAGAGATAAATTTTATACGTGGTTTACTTCAGAAATAAATTTATTAGGATGCTGCTGTACACTTTTATTTCAGAAAGCATGTCTGTCTACGGTCATTTATCGTGCAGAACATTAAAGACTATAATTCTACAAATAGAGACAAAGCTTAAATATCAGCATAACAATGCCATTTGTGTGCATCCCACTTTTGACTCAGTGTTTGCATATTACGTAACATATAGTCTCCTACACACTTGTCCACACTATTTTAAACACTTTTATGTCAATTTTCCTGGCTAGGTCATAGTATTATGTTTCCTGCTACAGTGATATGCATATGCATTCACTACGAAGCTTCAAAGTATATAATCAATAAAGCATCACTTATGAAGTACAAGACGAAACAACGCAACGAGAATATCCCATCATACGTGGCCAGATCGTACTGAGGATATTTCTTATTAGGGAGGAAAGCACGGGAAGTTAATCCAACAAATGATAGAAGAAAAAGTAACGGCAGAGAACCTACTAATGCAATGTCAATGAATTACAATCAGTCGGCGTAACCAATCTTTTTCGTGGTCACACGCCCATTACTCACTTTCCTTTTACTTTTCTGTTTTACAGATGGCACGTAGGGAGCGATGCTTGCTTCTGTTGTCTGTTAATGGAACAAGTTCATCAAACTATATCGAAGCGTCTCAAGTATGAGCAGGCATACATATGAACTTACCTTTTTTCCCCTTACAGAACTGATTCTAGTATGCAACGGCCAACTTAGATCCACCCCGGTTGGATTCGTTGATTTGTTCTCTGAAAATCAGAGATTCTTCATATTAACAGGAGAAGATTTCAAAGAGAACCGAAGTTCACACAAGCATGCACACAATTCCTCATGTATACAAACAAAATACGTAAAATATATGAACGTACAGTGGGGGATTTCTAGAATTTCCAATGCTTCAAACTGTTAAAGCCCATGGTGACCATCACCATCATGCTTAAAAAACATTCAGAGGCAATCAACAAAATGGAAACGCGTGGAAAATTTTTGAGAAAGTTTTCCACGCCCAAATCAGTTTACAGCAAAGTCATTAACCACTGCAACTACCACAATGCGTAATTTACTTTCGCTTTTCAATGCGTAACTACCACAAGCTAGGTTGAATTACGATGATTTATCCTATTCGCTTTTTAATTGTGTAAAAAACACTTGTTTGTATCACAACATTGAGACAAATTCCAAACAAATTCATGGGTCCCTTACCCTCTTCCTAACAACAACAACACCCATAGCGGGGAAAATAAAAAAATCTTTGCATTCCATAATCTATGCCCAACAATTCCAATGAAATTTGAAACAACATACAACCACACAGTCCACACATCACATTATAGACCAACCTCAAAGTAGGTCCTATTTTATACATGAAAACAAAAGAGAGAGCTATCACCTAATATGGTGCATAAAACAGGACCCCCCAACTCACATCATTTTACATTGATATAGTTTACAAAAATAATTTACAAAAAAGAACTTCGTCTCCCATAACAGCCACTCCACAAATAAGCTCTTGTATTAGAAGAAAATTGGAATGGGGATTCAGTTGAAAATTAGAACCACCCATTTAGAAAAACATAATTAAAACGAATCTTCACATATACGGATTGTGGGCGGACACACTTCTCAATCTATCAATTGTGTTTGTGAATTGATTTCTAGGAGGAAAAGCAACACTCAAGTTCACCAAGGCATTAACCAACTTATTCATGTTCAAACAAGCACAAATTCCTACAATACCCAACAGTACTATTCATAAATTTATATCACCCAAAAAATTTGAACTTACAAATACAAAACAAATTATACACAAATGTATAACCCTAAGACAAACTTCAAGCAATTTCCAAGCAAATTGAGCTTCTAATGGCGGAATTTTTGTACCCTTCAAGAAATCCCCAAAATGTAGGGTTTCTTCTACACTCTCCTTCGTTTTCCGGTCAAAGGGCCGTCGGTCCGGCGAGGTCACGAGCGGCGGCGATGTGGCGCGGGTTAGGCCGGAACGGGAATGGGCTCGCCGGTTAGTTGGTCGTGGTCGGAGGGTGGGGGGTCGACGGGAACGGGAAGGGGCTCTGTTTTTTTTCTGCTGCGTGAAAATTTTCACGCAGCCTTTTATACCTTTTTTTTTTAATTTTTTTTATGGAAAACGAATCTGATAAATTCGTTTTCCATGTTTTAAAATTTTTCTGCTGAAAACCGAATTCGCTGAATTCGTTTCTTTTGGAAAACGAATTCAGCGAATTCGGTTTCTTTTTTTAAAAATCCGAAGTAAAAACGAATCTCCGAAATTCGTTTTCTCTGAAAACGAATTTCCGAGATCCGTTTTCAGCCGAAATTTTTTTTTTTTTTTTTTCCTTCGCCTGCCGGATCTTACAGAAAACGAATTTGCCGAATTCGTTTTTCCCGAAAAACGAATTTGGCAAATTCGTTTTCTATAGATCTGGAAAAAAAAAAAAATTTTGCTTATTTTGGTAATTTTGTGCTCCTATTTGTTTATTGGCGGAAAAAATCCTTTTGTTTGATGAGGCTAGTTAGGCAAGTTCAATGTCCTTGCAAAGATCGACGCATGTCATCGTAGATCTATGCATATTTGGACCAAAGGGACAATGAATCCTCGTCGTACCATATATGTCATAACATATCCTTACTTCTTGAAGATAACACCTTCGATTGTTGGTACTGTCAGTCGAAATCTGCTACCTTCCCAACTCCTCGAAAAACGTTATGCTTTAGTGTGTTGAAGTCACAGATACTTGCTGGTGTTATGTGAGCATTTTTGAGGATGTCGACGGGAAAAGGGGAAAGGAGGAGGAAAATGAAATCAATTCAGAAGCAGCAGCCGGAATCAAAAGCAACATGACGAAGAGCACAAATCTTGATCTGCTGGCGATGGCGGTGGCCATAGTTGTAGTTTCAAAGTTCAAACGAACGTATGTGGTTGGAGAGATAGATGTATAGAGTAAATATATATATATATAGACGTTGAGGGACTTGGATCATGCAAATGCATGTGCAATGTTTTACTTACTTTTTTACATAGTCTCACACTCCAACATATTTCACATGCAATGCTTTTGATCAATTTACATACCATTCCATTACAATATTCCATTTTAAAAAATATTTTTTGTTTCAATAGAAAAGTACATTTTTAATTTTTTTTTTAAATTAAGCGTGTGATTGATTACCCATTTAATAATTGCATAAATAAAAGTAAGAAATTTATAAAAAAATATATTAACCCTTAAGGTTTACAATTTGTTGCCCAACTTGTTGAATTTACTATAATTCACTTTAGGCTACTTCCGAAGCTTATACTCATAGAAAGTCTCGAGCTTATTGGGCTTAGTTTGTGGGGCCAACATACACTTTTCGCCTTCGTGACCCCTTTATAATTTGTTTCCCATGGGCCGTACTCCAGCTTCCTGACATTATTGCGTCGGTCATCATCGTTGTATTTTGGAGAGTGAGGCACATACGAGGTGATTGGAATATGCGCTTTAGCGGGCATACTATCTAATAACTGAGCATCAGATTGCATTCTATGCACAAACATTGAGGTGATAGTCTTCGTCAATGGCTTGAGCTTTGGTACTGGGGCCGACCTTTGGGTCATAGGGTAGGTGTGCTGATTTAATTCTAGAGCACTTTCGAAAACATCGGACCATAATGGCGAGTGAGATAGCCTTCCTGGGGAGTGGTTCGTCCGCTTCATTGATGCTAAGGTGGCGTCGATCTATTGCTGATTTAGAGACTCCAAGGCTGGTAGTTGACGGCGTATTGCCGTGGGGCTGGCAGCCTTCAATTGCTGAGCTGAACCGGGGGCTGCTTGGGCCTGTACCAAGGCTGGGCACAACAAGACTGGGAGGTGGATGGGCGCTGGTAGCTTGTGCATTGGGGCGCTGGGCACAAGCTGCGCGCAGCTAGCTGAGGCAATTGATCGAACAGATGAAGTGCCAACTCCGAGGGAGGCCTGAGGACTAGTTGCGCGCTGGGCTAATGGGCGACGGACTGGGACTGCGCGCTCAGTGCAAGGCTCTGAGGCACGTCAGGGAAGGCCTGCTGCTGTTTATAATTAATTATGCCTGCAGGCCAGGTAATTACATAGAAAAAGTGAAGAACAAGTGTTGGGAGAATTTTGAGGTTAGGAAGTGGTCACTAAGAACACTTAATAGAGAATAAAAGAATCACTTGTAAACGGGGATTTATGAATCAAAGTATTGAATTTACGGGGTGTAATAACTGTCCTTAAAGAATTTATTGCTCCCACTATACTCTCTAACTGGGTTTAATGGCAATACCCATCTAAGATACAATAGATTCAGCAAACAACAAAGTAGAGAGTTTTTTGATTGTTTGACTAACACACCTATTTATAGAAGTGAAGAGTCATCAATTCGTTGGTTATTATATATTGTGAAAATTTTTTGAAGCAACTGTTCAAAGAATAGCCGTAACTCTTCGCTCAAAACTAAACTCGAAACAGTTTCCGCGAAAAGGTTCAACACTAGTTAGTGAGAGACATTTTTTTCTATGATTTGAAGTGCTTTATCCCTAAAACTTGATCTCATGTCACATTTATCCCTAAATTTAAAATTAATTTTTTTTCTACCCCTAAATTTGGATTTTCCATATCTATATAATTCATCGCCAAAATTTTGACCAAACCAACCCAACACCATCATTGGCATCATAGAGAATACAGAGTTTCAGATTTGATTTAAAAGCTGAGAAAATAACTAGTTCATGTTCATGTAGTTCTTCGAAGGTACGGATGACTTTTTTATTGCCTCCACTATTAGTTTTTTTGACTTGTTTTTGCTTTAGTATTTTAATCATTGTTGATGTTGGATTCAGTATTGTAAACGTGTAATGATTTTGGGATATTAAGATTAGATTATTCGGTAATTGATCGAGCAGCATAGATGCTGATTATATGATTTCCAGATTTTAGAAAGGACAGGTCCATTATGGTATGCCTTATGAAATGTGTTTTGAATTTTAAAATTATTAAAATTACATTAGAAATGTAAAAAGGTGTTTAGAAAATGTAAAAAGATATTTGAAAAATGTAAAAAGATGTATTGGAATTAATGAGAAATTATTATAAAATGAAAGTGAGAGTGAAATGAGATGGAAAATTTTGTTGCCATACGGGGCCCAGACTTCCTACATCTTTCGAGAGCTAATGCAGTTAGTGATACTCTAGTCCGAAAAAGATAATTTCAAAATATTTTACTCCCTAAAAAAATTAAAGGTATAGTTATTTTAGATAATATGTCCTTCCCAAAACTCACTTTATGAGGGTCCTTACATATTATAATATTATTTTGTAGAATATATACTAATCGTGTTATTTGTAATAATTATTTTATTAAATACTTTAATCATTTAAAGTGAAAAGTACAATGATATCTCTACACTCACAAAAGTGTTTATTACGTTAATAAGAAAAAATTAAAAATAAAGGAGACGCTACTCTAAAAAATAATTAATTAATTAAAAATCAAAATCAAGATCAAAAAGTTTGTCGTCTTCAACCTCCTGCGCCTGATTATGACAGAGGTTGAAAAAACCTTTGCCCCAAGCCGAAGCAGGTTGTCTTCAACCTATATACCCCTCCACCATGGGTGCCGCAAATCTGCACCACCCGTTCTTTTCCTTCTTTTTTTTTCTTTATTTCTCAAATCCAACACTTTTAAAAAAAAATTGTATGGAGGGTGTTTATAGATTTTGACCCACTAAAATTTTAAAATGAGTACTATAAATAGTATAATGTTTACTGCATTTAATAATTCCTTTATATAATTCTATGTTTGCTTTCGGAGTCTTCCGCTTTTGTCAATTGTACATTATTTTCCAAACCTTTGGGTTCATTTTGATTTTCTATTAAACCTTTATGAGTATTTTTAAATTTATTCTTGTTTAATTGAAGGGATAATTTGCGGAAATTAATTTTTCGCATTCTATATTTATAGTTTGGAGACTAGGGCATAAATGTCATTACACAATTTTTATTCCTTTGACTTACGGTCAAAGAGGGAGAAAAACTAATTTTGTAAATTCAAGAGGCAAAAGTCAAAGTACTATGAAAACACAATGGGCAAAAGACAATTAAGCCTTTTTCTTTTTTGGAGTCTTTCGATTCTTAATTGAAAGTGGGAATTTAAAAGCAAAATTCGGAGTACAAATTCCAAAGCGGGTTTTCTGGAAGCACCTCCCCTGAAGTGAAGACACGAATTTTTTCCATAAAAAATGAAAAAAAAGGTCGAAATTCTAGGAATAGGGAAGTTTTTATGGAAATTCCGGAAATCATGAAAGCACAGGTGAGAACCTCGCTTTCAGGGGAAAAACCATCTCGTCTGCAGTTGTGAAGAAAGCGAGGTTGCGAACCTCGCTTTCTAAGGAAATTTTTTTTTTCATCATTTCCTGAAGAAAGCGAGGTTGTGAAACTCGCTTTCTTCGGAAATCAGGTGAATGGCTGAAATTCCACAGAAAGCGAAGTTTCGCTTTCTGTGGAACCAGAATTTTCCACAGAAATTCTGAAGAAACTTCGCTCTCCAAAAAACTTACTTTTCCTAAACCAAGAATGAATTCAAAAGGAATGGGTTCTTCAGTTGCATCTTTGTGATCATATGTAGAATCAAAACGCCATCCTTGTTTTGCGGCCAACCTTCCATAGTAATGAATTGCAACCTTTTACAATAAAAAGCGGAAAGCAGCATATTTTATTTACTTTGGTCCTTGGAGGTCATATATGTAGTTTAAGGTGAAAGACAGCATGAATACCAACTTGAAGAGTGAGAACTGCATGAATGCACAGTATTCCATAAATGGACACCTCAAACTTATGGATCAAACCACAGAATATGGATCAAGAATACTTCAGAAACAATTATCTTATTTCAAACACAGAAACTCCGAATAGCATGATCTCCAGAAACCATCTATACTAGACAATTTTTATCACCGAAGATCAAAGTAAGAATCATCAAATGAAAAAGAAAAGGACAGGCATATTTTTCTAGGATCCAAATAACCATGAATAGTTCAATGGAGACCCACTGCAATATGAACTATATATTGTAATTATTCAAGCCAAGGAAAATAATTATAGTTATCTCTAGGTAAAACATACTGTTATGATTCACCGTATACACAAAACATCACATTTTGAAACTCTTAAAGGGAAAATGATAAACCAAAAATAGTTCTAAGAAAATGCTCCAATTGAGCAGCAAACATTGAAGAGTTGACATTGTCTCTAAATTTTTTAGTGAGTTCTTGTAGGCAAAAAGAAAGTTTGGTCAGCGAGATTCATCAAATCAAATAGGATTCTGATACAAATGCACTTTCTTTCTCAGTGAAGAATTATTCACTACGTTGCTAGAAGTATAATGTACAAAAGGCCCTCTAATTTAATTACTAATACTAGATAGTAAAACACATTCATCAGGAAGACAAGATGGTAAGAAAATAAATTTGGGTATGTATATTTGAATTTATATCCCATTTCTGAAGCTTTTATGGAAAAAATTTTTTTTAAAAAAAAACTAAAAAATTGGGCCTTTTCTCAACACATAAATTAGAAGAATATTAACTACTTCAATTTTTTTATCCAATGAAATTGTTCAGCGTTAAATTGAGCTTTTCCCTAATGTCATTAAGATTTGTTGCTCAAACTTAACTAACGAATTCAACACTTTTGAATTTTCCACAGAAACTTCGCTCTCCAAAAAATTCTGGTTCCACAAAAAGCCAAGTTTCCAACTTCGCTTTCTGTGGAATTTCAGCCCTTCACCCGATTTCCGAAGAAAGCGAGTTTCACAACCTCGCTTTCTTCAGGAAATGATGGAAAAAAAAATTTCCTCAGAAAGCGAGGTTCGCAACCTCGCTTTCTTCACAACTGTAGACGAGATGGTTTTTCCCCTGAAAGCGAGGTTCCCACCTGCGCTTTCATGATTTCCGGAATTTCCATAAAAACTTCCCTATTTCCTATTTCTAGAATTTCGGCCTTTTTTTACATTTTTTATGGAAAAAATTCTGAAGACAGCAAAGGCGCTCCCATTTTGCACTTCCTCACTCCGCCATGGCTGTGGAACAGAAAGCTACAGCAACTGTGAGAGTTCAACACATCCCTTATACAGCTACTGCTAAAGACCTCTTGGCTTTCTTGGAATCGGTCATCGGGGAAGGTACAGTATATGCTTGTGAAATCTTCTGAGAGAGGAAGAATTGGAAGTCCAGAGGCCATGGTAGGGTCCAGTTTGAGACCCTTGATGGAAAGCTGAAGTCTTTAATGCTAGCCGAGGAGAGAAAGCTATTGTTCAGAGGTTCCCATTTGAGGCTCTCGCACGCCATTGATGAGGTCATCTACAGACCTCTCAAGCCTCAGCTCAGAATTGAAAATGGGGCTCTGCATGCTGGGTTCTTGGTGAAGGAGGACTGTATGAATGTTTTGGAAGCTTGGGATAACGTTAGATTTGGGTTATTATGGAGAGAGAGATCATTGAAATTTGGTTCAGCCATGGCCAAGAATGCTATAAGCTGGAACTGCAGTTTGGTGATGTGCTAGAGACCTGTAACTGCTCTTTCAAGAATGCTCCAAACTCCACTACTGCAGTTCTTCTGAAGGTAGGGTTTAATTATTATTATTATATCTTTTTTTCTCTCTTTTATTGTGTGTTCTGGGATTTGTTGTTTATACATGTGATTGAAAATATATTGCTAATGGAGGCATTAAGGATAATGTTTGGATTGAAACTTATTGCTTATCTGGGGTGTTGATTCGCTTCCATTACTCTTCTTTCTTGATGTTTCTTCTTATTTGACTGAGTGATCAGTTTAGTTGTGAACATTTGCAAGAACTGATCTTTGTGGTCTGGCTAATGTAATTTGTAGTTGACTAAATTATAACAGATGGACAATTGGAAGTTGGCTTTGAATTTTGTTTTGATGTTTCTTTTTACATTTTCATGCAAAAGCTGCAGATTCATTTAAGATATTGTTGTAATGCGAGTTCTCTTTTTCTTTTTTTCAGCTTAAACATGCACCAAAAATACACCAACAAATTTCTGGACCCAATATTAATTCAAAGTTCAGTGCGAACAGATATCATATTTGCAAGGAGAACTTCGACTTTATTTGGGTTCGTACAACTGACTTTTCTAGTGTGAAGTCAATTGGACTTTCATCATCTCTTTGTTTAGAAATCAAGGAAGGATGTCCAGATTTGATAGAACTTTTTAACCAACTGCCATACTACAATCAAGATTTGATAGAACTAACTCTTGAAGCAGCAAAAGTTTCCATTGCATCTGACCTAGTTCCACTTATAAAATGCCACCCTGATTTCAAAATACCATATGAGATCCTTTTCCAGCTTAACTCCCTGGTCCATACCCAAAAACTGAGCTTTGGCGCTGTTGATGCCAACTTGATGGCAGAACTTAGTTGATGGCCCATGGAGACTGCAACTTTGATTCTTCAAAAAATGCATAAGCTCCCGCGTATGTGCTATGATCCTGTGTCATTCATCAAGGACAGGTTAGAAGAAAATGGTAAAGGTCTAGGTTCATCATCCCCTGGCCGTGTAAAAAACAATACTATTATGACTTGTCATAGACTGCTTGTAACACCATCAAATATTTACTGCTTGGGTCCAGAGGTTTGAAACATCAAACTATATTGTGAAGAACTTTTCTGCATATGCTTCAGACTTTGTGAGAGTCACTTTTGTAGATGAAGATTGGGGTAAACTTTCACCGCATACTGTTTCTACATTTTTGGAGCGAGGTTTGCTTGCCAAGAATTACCGGACAAACATCTACTACCGGATTTTGTCTATTCTTCAAGATGGGATTGTAATCGGACAGAAAAGATTCCTTTTTCTGGCACTTTTGGCTAGACAATTACGTTCAAGTTCAGTTTGGATGTTTGCTTCTAATGAAAATTTGAGAGCAGAGGAGATTAGAGATTGGATGGGTTGCTTTAACAAGATCCGAAGTGTGTCAAAATGTGCTGCCAGGATGGGTCAATTGTTTAGTACCTCTTTGCAGACTCATGAAGTACCGGTACAGCAGATTGAGGTTATTCCTGACATAGAAGTAACAACTGATGGCGATACCTATTGCTTCTCTGATGGTATTGGCAAGATTTCCAGAGCTTTTGCCAGAGAGGTACACGGTACACAAGATAGCTTTCTTAAACAACATCCTGAATGCACCCCATTACTAGTTTCCAGGTCTAAGCAGACGTTTAGTCACGAAGCAGAATAATTCCATCCAGGTATCAAAAGCACCAAAAGATGACACTGGCTTGTGTTACTTTATCTAAAGCCAACTGATGACTTGGTTAACATGCAGGATAGAGCACAAGTGTGGGAAGCATTCAGACTGGGTCATTTGGCATAATTAAATAGTACCAGTCGATATGCTTCTGGTGATGCAACTTCCAAGAAGGGTAAATGAACTATGGGGTTGGACTGAGAAATCACAAAGCCAACAATTCTTCCATAAGCCATTCCAGTAGCAGCACCAATAACCAAGGATGGTGCATAGTAGCCTCCAACTAAACCAGATGCCCGACAGATTGACGTAGCAAATATTTTGCCTGCCACGAGCTGAAGCAAGAGATCAGCAGAAATACCTTCCACTAAAGGACGTGATTCCAACAAGATATCAACATTCTCAAACCCCCAGTACAAAATTTCTGGCTATTCTAAGGCTATTAAACCAACAACCAAGCCTCCAAGTGTAGGAAAAATGGATTTTGGAAAACCGGAAACCTTCTGAACATTGTCAATAGTTACCACTATAAATGTAGTGCATCTAGAAAAGGAGACAGATACTAAGCCACAAACCGTTCCCAGCAAAAGATATAGTGGCAGTTCTGAAAAAAAAAACAAGAGAGAGATTCAGTACTAATCTCGAGCAGGGAGAAACAATTAATGGCATGGCATGTTATCTTTCCCAACTCAAGATCACACATCGGTAATAAGG
Source organism: Leptodermis oblonga (assembly GCA_016801395.1). Taxonomy (NCBI): domain Eukaryota; kingdom Viridiplantae; phylum Streptophyta; class Magnoliopsida; order Gentianales; family Rubiaceae; genus Leptodermis; species Leptodermis oblonga. The sequence goes on from CM028754.1 coordinate 1,538,807, forward strand.
AAAGGCTTAACTTTTGGAAAAGAGAGCAAAATGAGATAAAGATGAAAGCAAAGTAGAACCAGCAGTGGCTTTAGTTGCTTATCCAATTATTTCCAGTGCTTCCAAAAGTGTTAACAATAGAGTGAAAAAAAAAAAAAAAAAACACTAATGATAGTATGAGCAAAGAAAATCAGTGATTACCACTTGGTGAATGGAAGTCGTAGTTTGGCACTGTGAAGGCAGGCTCAGAGCCAAGACCAATTTCTGCCACCGCAGAAGCTATAACTGCATTACGAATGACCATTGAGGTTGTGTTTGTTAATGATGAGGATGATGCTGCTGGTGCTCGCCACAACACTGATTCTACAGCAAAAAAGCAGACTGCAACAGCTGCATTGAACCCTGCAGAAGAATGGAAATGAAAAAGTTAATATATACAACAACAACTAAGCCTCTGTCCCACTATGTGGGGTCGGCTATATGAATCACATCTCGCCATCGTGTACGGTCATGGCACATCGATTCATTTATATTCAAATATGACATATCATATTTTAAAGTTGTTTTCCAATTCTTTTTAGTTCTTCCTCTACCCCTTTTTATATTAATTGCTTCTTTATTTCCTACCCTTCTTACAGGGGCATCTAGAGGTCTTCTACGTACATGTCCAAACCATCTTAGGCGTGTTTCTCTCATTTTTCATCTATTGGGGCTACTCCTACTTTGTTTCTAATGCTTACATTACTTATTTTATCTAACCTAGTATACCCACACATCCACCTCAATATTCTCATTTCTGCTACTCTCATTTTTTGTTCATGTTCATATTTAGTCGCCCAACACTCCCAACCATAAAGCATCGCCGGTCTTATAGCCATTCTATAAAATTTTCCTTTTAGCTTTTGTGGAACTTTACGATCACAAAGTATAGATGACGCACTTCTCCATTTAGTCCACCCTGCTTGAATCCTGTGTGTTACACCTTTATCAATTGCTCCATTTTCTTCTATTATAGATCCTAAGTATTTAAAGTTTTTTGATTCATTTAATTCATATTCTCCAAGTGAAAAAAAAAAAACAAGAAAACTCCTGATACATATACCACAATTTTGAAATCCCAAGAGCTATAACAGTCAACAACTTAGAGGCAAACTAAATGAAGAATTGCATCAATATCCAAGGGAGAAGAAGAAAGAAGAGGATGAGGAGAGCTGTTAAGGTTGCAGTAGCTTTAGGGGCTCAATCGGATTATACGTATAGTACAAATTACAGGGGGTGAGGCACGGAACACTCTTAGAAACTGAATGCATCTCCAAGAAAGATATGACTACTTGTACATGGACATTAGGCATTGCCTGGAATGCGGAATTTTACAGTAAACTACTATTGTTATAGCAAATTAAGCAACTTAAAGTCCGCATCTAAACAGAAAGCACTGCATGTAAATGCTACTGGTAATTATATGGAGTGAAAAAGAAATGGCCACATCAACTGAGAATGCAGGAAAACGAACCAGAAGAGATTCCAGCAGCAGACCCTGCAGCCTTGAGTGACAACTTTCTGTAACTACCATTGTCGACCAATGTACCAACACCCTGGGTAACAGAGATACCTATATCAACACTGGGACCTTCTGGTCCCAGAGAGTTGCCAGTTCCCAAAGTGACACAAGCAGCCAGTGCCTTAAAAACTGGCCCCAGAGTTGCTTTCACTTTAATTGGCAAATTCCAATTGTTTGGATCCTCCAAAGCATTTTGAAACAGGTTTAGCAAAGTAACTAACAGACCTCCACAAGCAAGAACGAAGATAACACGCTGCCATTTAACTTGAATAGGCTCCTCTCTTAACCATGAGGCACCTCCATCAGGAATACCATCCCAAAAGATGTCGTGTATTTCATGCACCTAATATGATTAAAAAATGAGAAAAGAACAGAAAGATCAGTTATGACTTGCAAGCAAGAAATCCAATAACGTAGTCATGCAAGCAAAAACCCTCTATAATGGATGAAGCTTCCATCCCTAGGCCTTAATTAACACCTGTCAGTTGTGTCGTAAAGAGTTGCTTGAAACCAAATGAGATATTGCAGTTTGATTCAGAAATCAAGTAGAGACATATTTCCTTTTATTTCTTTGTAGGCTTTGATTTTACGAATGAACAAATTGATCAGTCTGCATCTCTTATTCTCCAGAAGCCAAAAAACATCAAGAAAATGGAAAAAATGAATGATTAAGTTTGTGGGTTTTTCTTGACATAGAAATTAGAGAAAGAAAGATAGAAACTTTGAAAGTGCTATACTCATGGCAACGTTGAAAAGGACGACAACAAAACCAGTGAAAAGACCAACGAGGCAAGCAGAGATAATAGCTTTGTTCTCTGGAGAAACAATCATACCATCAACATCACATCTTCATCTCCTTCCTCCTTATGTTTATCATCACTGTTGTTGTTTGTGCTGCTGAAACCAATCCTGAATTTTGCGATTTGGCTCAGCTCCAAGTTACTACTAATAACCGGAGCAGGACTAGCATTCATACTAGTTCTGAGTACCAATACAAATTCTGAAAACAAGGTATTGGTATTAACATTAGCAATGGCATATCTTTCAGTGAAAGGAGTAGAACCATAAATGTCAGGCAAGAACAGCTTATTACTACAAAAGTTAGAACATCAACCCATAAAAATAAAACAAAATTTACAGAAAGGTCCCTTTGTGATGATTTTAATGTTGCTTATACAATATGGATATAATGGGGTTGAATTACAAATAGAGAATGGTAGGAAGGAAGAAAACAGAGAGATATCCGAATGAATCCCATAATCACAGCTTCAGCTTCAGTTGCTGTTGGATAAATAGCAGGACTCACCAACTAGGCCACCATAGGCCATAAGGTTGCTAGAAAAAGAAAACCTTGCCAAAACCCAAAGGGCAAATGACAATGGGAGGTTAGTTTTGACGAGTTTTGGTTTTGAAATTAATTTTTAATTATGAGAAATGCATTGAAAATATAAATTGTGTAGTTGAAAAGTAGAGATGTATATAGGAAATGCTAAAAAATTAATATATTATTCAAAACTACAAAAAATATATATATATGGTAACGAACAGGGTCACCCAACTCTTCAAATGATTTATTTTGACTTCTTCTTCTTTTTTTTTTTTTTTTTTTTTGTCATTTTACCCTTGAACTCTTAAATGTGCACTACCCATTCTGTTAATTTTGGTGGAATGAAATAAAGTTAACCCAAACCTAATTATTATATACCTAATTTCGCCTAAATCAAATTTTACATTTACTTCTGCAGTCTTTTCGCTTCCTTTGTGTACCTCCAATTTTAGTTCCTTTCCAATTTCTTTGCTTCCATTAGCTCGCACTAATAAGTAATGAGTTGGTATCCCATCCCCATGAGATAAAAATAACCATGTCCTTCTTTCATCATTTTAACTTCTGCGTATCATGTGTTGTGCATTGTAGATTGCGTCCTCATAAACCAACACCCTCAAACTCGTCAAATTCGATAAAATAATTACACTGGATTTTCAATATGTCCACTAATTGTAAAATCTATGCATGACTGGAAAATAAGACTTATCTTTTTTGTTTTGCTAATCCAATTCATGATATGTATGATTTAGAATGAAATACATCGCAAGTGAAATCTCCCAAGAATGAGAAGGCACGTTGGTGGAGGTAGAAGAAAAGAAAATGAAGTCAAAGTGGAGATTAACAAAGGATTAGAGAAGGCAAAGAGACCGCATAAGTAGACTATTTAAGAGTTCGGTGGCTTATTAATCATTTCCCTAAACCCAAAAGAGGCTAATAAAAGGCTTGCATATTTATTTTGGTTATGTTAGGCAAACTACAAGTCTTGAATTTGCAGAAAAAATATGAGAAAGAAGAAGAAGTGAATCTGAGATGAGAAAGCAAATAAGGTACGTCGCACCTCTGAATCATACCCAGCTTTGAATTTAAAGTCCTTACCAACTGTGTGCTTATTATACACTGTGCCCCAGAAGTTTGAATCAAAGTTATACCAGTAACTGGATATGGAAAATCAGCCACAAAGAGTCATATGTCAAACTCCTTGCGAAAAGCAGAAGCCGCAACCAAAATTACTTGAGGTAACAAAACAAAAACACATAAATTCAGTAGTAATACCACATAGGTAACAGTAAAATATCAGGGAGGTAAACCCAGATTTCCATTTTCCCTCCCTTTATCAAATTCCTGGTAAAAAAATGGAGGTTGGTGGTAATTAACTTCCTGTGTATTCCCCCCTCCCATTGATGATACACCAGCTGTCAACTATACTTAGCATAGTATTTCCAACCCACCTTTAGGAGTACATTCCAACATGAGGATCTCTGACCCTAAATGCAGTTTATAACCTGACAATTAAGGGACACCAATCTATTTTATACCAAGTAATCAAATATTTAATTTTGTTGTCTTCAAATTCTGCCGTAGATCCCACAACATATTTTGCTGCATGATCATGCTAACATACACTTCATGACCTTAGGCCAACTTCTACAGCTATAGGTCCCAACCTTTATCGAGGAACACAATGAAAAAACCAAGCATTTCCAACATGATGCTTCAAGTCATTCTACCAGTTCATGACAATATCCGTGAGGAAAAGTGCATTAAAATGTTATCAATCTCCATAGTATGTCTTCTTTTCAGTACACATTTAGATATTAGAAAGAGAGTCTGATACCCAAATTTGTCGAAAAGACATTCTACAAACACACACCATTACACAGAAAGAGTGAGAGAGAGATATTAAGTTACCTCAACTTGTCTGAAGGGCCAAACCTACGCTTGAAAGCAAATGATACTGCATTTGAGGGCAAAGAAACTCTGGGAATAAATGCCATTTGCCCATCCTACAACAATTAGCAATACCATAACCAAAGGAAATTTAACTTCTAAGCAATCACAGTTTTCTTTTTCTTGATGAAAATGGAAGTTAGTCCTTAAACAGATTGTTTGAAACACAAAACTGGAAGCTCCCATGAGTCAGCCAAAATGATTAATTCAATCAGAAAAAGAGTATATAGTCTTTCAAAAGAAAGAGAAACAGAATCAAGGGTTTAGTTTCAGAAATTTACCCTATAGGCATAGCGTAGGCTCAAATTTTCATCCCTGAATTCTGCAGTGCAAATCCCATTAAGGACATTATGTTTGAGAATCCCACTAAGAGATAAAACTTTCTTCGACACTTCTTCGTCATCCCCCTCTTTCTCTTCGACTGAAACTTCACCGACTGGAAATTTAAGGGTTGCTCTAGGCTTGAAGAAGACAAAAACAAAATGCATGTTGATTCCATGATCCATACAATAAGATACCAACATATGCAAAAAAATTCCAGACATTTTATTTGACAATAGTTTGTCCAATCTAATATATAGAACAAGAACAAGCTACTCACTGTGTAGAAATTTGGCTGTAAAGCCGATTCAGCATTAAAAGTAAAAATAAAGATATACAGAAGAATATTGTTCATCTGCATTAGAGCTATGTAAATAAAGTCATAATGCTATAAACTGCTACTGGAAATTAACCAACTAAGGATCACATTATAATATGAAAAACCTATGCAGAAAAGCCAATCTCACAATGCCAACTGATGGAACAGCAGATGACACTTCTAGTTTTAAAGCTGGACCAGCAAGATCAGCTATCATAGACACCTCTCCTTGTTGAGCCTAAAAAAAGGTGTACAAGTGGTGTAAGAAAGTACCATAGAGAAGATGCTACATACACCAGAATTAGGACAAACATAAAATATCAAGCATTAGCCATTCTCAAGTGGAAGATTTCCACCTCAACCAGCATAACATGAGGTACACATACAATATATATTAATTCGATAGAATTCAAAAAGTTCAATTTTTATTATTTAGCTATACTTTTTTACATTTTCAATACACTTTTTATATTATAAAACTATTTTTTCCAAATCAAAACTCAACCCAACCAAAAAAAACAGGCTTATATTATAAAACTATTTTTCTAACACCAAAACTCAACCCAACCTAAAAAAAACAGGCTTAGGAAGGTTTGAGTTTTGGTTTTAGAAAAATAGTTTTATAATATAAAAAGTGTATTGAAAATATAAAAATGTATAAGTAAATAGTAAAAAGCTGTATTGAAAATGATAAAAATTAATTATAATATATTAAATTTACTGTTAAAATCAAACCAAAACCAAAACTTAAAGAACAGACCACAGGTATGCTTGATGTTGAGGGGGTGTCGACACGGGAACCATTAATCCAGATACGACACGAATTGTCACATTTGCTCTAGAGTCCAGTAAAAATGATAAGTAATCTTGGGAAAAATTATAATCCCTTCAAATGAATCATTATTCAATTACATACTTAAGTATAGGCCAAATTCAAGGTTGAAGGGATTATAGTGTCACCCGTAATGATTGCTATTTTACATAATTTATGGTAACTGAAAATTTAGAGATTCTTGGACATCAAACTCATCCAATTACTACGTGTCATATTTCTACTGGTTCAAATAATTGCACACTTGAGATTTGTTCCACAGCTTTTCCTTTGCTTTCAACTTAAAGAAAGAGTGACACCAAATTGCCAATGCTACCTTCAATCCACTTGAGCAGCACATCAATTCAATTCATGTAACTTAAATTTCACTTTCACTTCCCAAATTCTACCAATTTCCCCTTTGGATCACATCATAAAGCAGTGGTCTTTATCGTTTCTGCTCTTCTTCACTTCGAGTTTGAGGTGTCTTTTAATGTGCAACATTTGCCTTTCCATCTTTGGCTCTTTATTCCTTCTTAATTAGCAGTGGCATCCATTTTGCAGTAAGAGCCTGGAACTCATAGGACAGAACCTTTAGAAGGAGGAGTATAATTCTTCACAGAATAGTTTGGTTGGATGTAAGTTTAACATCCCTTCACTTGTTTCTTCCCCATGCATCTTTTCTATTTATTATTTAAATGGGTTTTCCTTAAAAAATCTTGATCTTACTGGTTGTTTCAGTTTTTAATTTTGTGCTCAAGGTTTATTTCATTCTTTACTTTCTGTATTCAATAAATAATCTGAAAGCAAAGAACTAATCTTTATGTGTATTTGTGTGAAAAAGTTGTGTTCCTTCTTTCTTCTTTGATGTTAAGTAGCTGAATGTTCTACTCTGATTTCCTTACCATTCTGATTGAATAGTAGTCAAGTTACATTCTAATATAATATATCTAATGTGAATTCTTATGCCATTTTGAAGTCTTGATGCTATTCATTTGGTCCTTGTTAAATTCTAGAATTTGAAGTAAAGAAACAAAAGTTACTTTTTCCTGTTATACTGTCGTATGTGTAGAGTGAATGGCTGCAACAATACAAGGTGTAGGAGCTACAACTGCTCTTTCTTCTACTAATTCCAAAAAGGAACTTATCTTGTCATGTCGTAAATCATTACTTTCAGGTATACTCCATTACTCTTCTCTACATGTTATAACTGTGGTGTGTTATAGAAATTGGTCTTGTTTTTGGTGTATGTAGTTGATTAACTTCCATTGCTTCTTTTCTCATTTCTTCTTTACAATCTCAACTTAGTGCTGTTTTATATCCAAGTTTCCCAAGTGCTTGCAAAGGTTTTCTTGAATATTCTACGGCTCGTTCCAATCTTCGCTTTGTCTTGTGAATGATTTCCCTTTTTCTATATTGTTCAAAGGTTATATCTCTTATCAGGAACCAAATGTTGTATTCTCGTGAGATCTCATTGTTGTTTGTTTATGCCTCAGAGAAGAAACGGAACTTTTTTGTGGTGAGATCAGATGGAAAATCCTACTCTAGTTTGAACCTTCGGCAAAGTAGAGCTCAAAATGTTGTAGCAAATGCTGTTTCAGTTAGTCTACTCCCTTCTTCTCTAATTTCTCTGCACTAGCATGCCCTACCATCCTTTGCATGTTAACAAATTGAATGCACAAACAATGAGTCTTATTTATGCTCATATTTGTGCAGACAAAGGCAGATAAAGCAGCAGCATCTACAGCCTCCAAGACGGGGTATGCTTTCCTTTCCTCAAGATGCAACCATATCGCTCACGATAGCACATATGGATCCTAACACAGATAAATTTTTGTTTTAGAAATAGCATTTGCATTAACAAATAAAAATGTAACTGCAAGTAATCCCTCTGCATTTATCTGGAATGAAATGGGATACAGATGGAACACCCAAGATATATGTTAGTACATTATTAGGGAAATTATCAGTTCGTTGCCTGCAATCTTGACAATCATCATTATCAAAATCATGGGAATATTGATAAATTAAGTTGATTGTTTGTCCTTAGGCATGAACTTTTACTTTTTGAAGCCCTACGACAAGGCCTCGAAGAAGAGATGGAGAGGGATCCCTGTGTTTGCGTGATGGGTGAGGATGTTGGTCATTACGGAGGCTCATACAAGGTGACCAAAGGCTTGGCTGAAAAGTATGGAGATCTCAGGGTTCTTGACACCCCCATTGCTGAGAACTCCTTCACTGGCATGGGGATAGGAGCTGCCATGACCGGCCTTCGCTCCGTTGTTGAGGGAATGAACATGGGATTCCTCCTCTTAGCATTCAACCAGATCTCCAACAATTGTGGCATGCTCCACTACACTTCTGGAGGTCAGTTCAAGATCCCCATCGTGATCCGGGGACCTGGTGGAGTGGGTCGCCAGCTTGGAGCTGAGCATTCGCAGTTACTGGAGTCCTATTTCCCATCAATTCCAGGAATCCAAATGGTGGCCTGCTCAACCCCTTACAATGCCAAGGGCTTAATGAAAGCTGCCATCAGAAGTGAGAACCCTGTGATTCTTTTCGAGCATGTGTTGCTCTACAATCTAAAGGAGAGGATTCCAGATGAAGAATACGTGTTGAATCTTGAGGAAGCTGAGATGGTGAGACCAGGTGAACATGTTACAATTCTTACATATTCAAGAATGAGGTATCATGTGATGCAGGCTGCAAAAACCTTGGTGAACAAAGGATATGATCCTGAAGTTATCGACATCAGGTCGCTGAAGCCGTTTGATCTATACACGATAGGGAATTCGGTGAAGAAAACTCACCGGGTGCTGATCGTGGAGGAGTGCATGCGAACTGGGGGGATTGGGGCCAGCTTGACTGCAGCTATAACTGAGAATTTCCATGACTATTTGGATGCTCCGATCGTGTGCTTGTCGTCGCAGGATGTGCCGACACCGTACGCTGGAATTTTGGAGGAATGGACCGTTGTTCAACCTGCACAGATTGTAACTGCAGTTGAGCAGCTGTGCCTGTAGTGAGACATTCTTCTTACCTTACTTTTGTATTCTTCTTACCTTACTTTACCCTCTCACACAATGAGGAGGCGATTCTTATGATATGACATGTGAGTCTTATGTTCCATTGTGAGAGAGAAGAACGAGGTAGGGCAGAAAGAAGAGTCTAATCCCGATAATAGCAGAAGCTTCTGTGAGGAAAGCACATCATGTTCATGTAGGTTTTGAGTTTTGTCTTGATTAGTCCTGTTATTGGAGAAAACCACCAGGTGTTGGTAACAATGTATGCATTATATTAGAGGCTTGGCATAGTTAGGCTTGGTACTTTTTAGCATTACTGGAAATGTGTTGGTTTTTGTTACCATATTAGTACCATTTTGAAGCCAGTGTTAAAATCATGGTTGAAAATGTAGACTCGTTAACCTGTGAAACCAAACACAAAAAATTATAATATAATTGAAAAATCAATACGTTATTAACATATTAGACTTAAACTTTAGCAGATTCGTAAGTTAAATGGATTCAGCCTACTAATATTAAAAAACTAAAATGGTAGATATAGGGGTGAGCAAAATAATCCAAAAACCGTCCAAATTTTCGGATCAGATTTTTTTTCCGAATAATGTTCGGTTTCGGATTTTTTTTTGGATAATCTGAAACCGATCCGAAACAAAAATTCACAAAAACAAAAAATTGGTTGACATGATTATATGGTGTTGACGCGGATGGCTGGACACTAATTACCACCCTTACAAAATATGCCCGGTAACATCATTGATACTTGTCTCTTAAAAATATTACTCTTACCCCATTGTAAGCTTTCTTCTTCATTTCTCAATCAAGAAAAAATTTAGTTTCAAATCAAAATGTTCTTCTAAGTTCTTATTCTTCTCTATTTTGAAGAATTTATGATGATAGACTCCCTCCGTTCCATTAGAAGGATCCAGTTTGACAAATATTTTTTGTTCCACTAGCAGCGGCGAACGCAGAAGAATATATGAGCAGGGGCGACTTTAGTGATAAATTATTTTTTTTCCGATATCATTAAATAAGATACATGGTAGTGGTCCACTACTACTAAATTATCAAAATAACCATAATCACATCTATCTCCATAAAACAAAAACCTTAATAATAATAATAAAAATAAAAATAAAACCCTTAAAATGTTATCCTCAATATTAGTACAACAACACAAACATTCATATAAAAAGCAATCATCACACAAACTATTCAATAATTACATATTTAAAATTAAAATTATTTAATCAATAATAAAAAATCATAATCATAATTCTATTCCTGATTATTCAATTATAAATTCATAAATATCATAAAAAAAAACATTCTTATAACCTAGAATCATTTATGATTCATCACATATAATATAATACAAAATTAACCAACTATAAAAAAAAAATCCCCAAAATTAAATGGTAAGAATAATATATATAATTATAGAACTAAAAAAATAATTAAACTTACAATTTGTTGGTGTCAGTTGAGGCGGTGCCAGGGCGGCAATTCGGGTCTGACAGCGGCGGTGGTTGAATTTGGTGGATTCGCGGCTGCAGGTTGTTGTGTTGTTCACGGATGCATGAAGGGTTTGGGAGAATTGGGTTTAATTTGGGTGAATTAGATTAGAATTGAGGGGGAGTCTAGTTGCAATTTGTGGGCTTTCAAAAACAACCCTTAAACTCTCTTTTTTTACGTTTTCCCCCTTAGTAGAATGAGGTCGTTTTACTAAGGGGGTAAAAAAAAAAAAAAAAACATAAGACAACTTAGTCATCTTCTTTGCAGAGCTAGCCGACGAGTGCAGCTGAAACCTAGCTGTGCCCGCAGCGGGGTGGTTCTGAAGGGCAGTAAAACTACTACCCATTGCTCCCGGACCAAGGCGGGGCGTCGGCACCTGCCTGCCCCGCCTTGTGTCCGGCCACTGTCCACTAGAAGAGTCCACTTTCAATTTTTTTATACCTCTTATCCTTACAAATATAATTATGTGTGGTCTACAATTAGTCCTTACTTTTTAAGTAAGGATATAAATGGAACAAATAGTGACAAATCAATTATTTTAGGTATTATACCTTGACATTCATAATAAGTTGTACCTAAGTAAAGATGAACCATTCTAATGAAACAGAGGGAGTAGTTATTTTAAACTCTTGTATAACTCATTTGACTCTGGTGGGCAACATTATGCTCTGAGCTCGCAGCATTGGCTGATCTTGCTTATCATAAGTTACTTAGCCATTTATATATAGAATAAATTTGGTGAGATATAATATATTAGACAGAAGGATCTTTGAGTATGATAACTCATGAGTCCAGGCTTGATTGCTATGGCCTTGTTTGAGTTTCATTTAAATTTTATAATAATTTTTCATCATTCTCAATAAGGTTTTTATATTTTTAATAAATCTTTTTATATTTTTAATACACATTTTATATTCTCAATGTAATTTTAATATTAAAAAATTAAAATAAAACTCAAACCATAGTTTGAGTTATGATACCAAACAGAGCCTAAATATGCTAGTAGCTTAGTGTTACAGGGTTAATTGGGCCGACCGGCGGTGACGTCATTCTCTGGCGGTCGATGTCACTTTCTGTTAGTTTGGACGGAATGGGACTTAGTGATATGTTGTATGTTCCTTGAAGTGTTAGAGGTTCAGTAGTTTGAATAGGGGATCAAGGGTCAGCTTCTGGGAAGTTGGTTCACTCTCTGTACACCCTGATCCCCAGGGTGGGAACTTTTGATTTCTTGGGTTTCCCTGTACAATGGGGTAGTGATACTTGGCTCGATGGTTGGGGCTAAGAGAGACCAAGAAAGCTCGAGACGTTGAGGGACGGTGTCGCTAAGTTGGCTAAGTGTGGGACACTTGTGATGCGAGTTAGCTTAATTGAAATGAGTTGGCTCGGGTTGGAATTATGGTGGTGCGAAGGGGCGCAGCGCAGTGCTGCAACCCTTAGCACTGGCTCGCGAGAGTTGGCATGAGCCTTGCGAGGGCCACGATCAAGAGTGGGAATGGTTTGAGCTCGACGGTTGTGTACGGGACGGTTATGACTTGACGGTTGCTAATAAGGAGCTTGGCGCTGAGGGCGGGCGTGGGCCACGAGTCAAGGGGCCGCTATGCGGTTGAGCCTAGCAGTTGGGGGTTGTCCTCTGCGAGTGGGTAAAAAGTATTTAACCCCACGGCCAAGGCAGTTGTGGGTCAGAGAGTTTTGGCTAGAAATTGCTTAGCACAGTTTTGTATTGTTTCCTCGGCTTGTGAGTAAAAGCTAAGGTTGGCCATTGATCGTAAATCACAAGTGCATTTATATTCTGCTAAGTCCTTGGCCGTTAAACCTCCATCGGAAGTTGACAGGGAATTACCATAGATCGGTGGCATTTGACGGTGGTCGTCGGAAAGCGAAAAATTCCGTGACAATTACCATAAGTGGCAATCTTTTTCAAGTATCCAGGCTAGGGGGCGGAGCTATGTATTGAGGTGGTGGGGCAACAAATTTGTAAAAATATGTTTAATATTGCATAATTTTAAGTGTATTTGTATTTTCGCCCCACAAAAAATTAAAATAATAAGGGGCATTACACATGACACTTTTTAAAATTTTAAGTGGTAAAAAGACAAATATACCCTTGATAGTTTCTAACTTTAAAAAATAAAATTTACCAAAATTTTTTAATTTAGGGAAAATCGCCCAGACCAATCGATTTTCCCTGAGAAAATCGCCTCGGCTAGGCGATTTTCCCTAAAAAAATTGATTTTTCAAAAATTTAGTGGTCGTTCGCTGGAAAAACGATTTTCCGACGAATGACCGGGAAAACCTGAGGCGGCGTTTTTTTTAGGGAAAATCACCACAGGACACCGATTTTCTCTGGAAAAATCGCCCAGTTCAGGCGATTTTATCTGGGAAAATCGCCCATACCAGGAAATTTTCTCTGGAAAAATCGCCTAATACAGGCGATTTTCCTAGATAAAGGAAAATTTCCCCGGCCAGGTGATTTTCCTAGATTTAAAAAAGTTGGGTAATTTTTTTTATAAAGTTAGAAACTATAAAGGGCAAAAATGTAAATTCACATATAAAAATTTTAAAAAGTGGCCTACGAATAGTAAAAGGTGACCTGCTGATAACAATTCGTTTATTTATTTAAGGATAATCAAGTATTGGAAAAAATAGTTGCAAGCCATATAATTTGCTTCTTATTAAATCCTTTTCACACAATACATAATACTGTTTTAATTCTAAACAGTCTATTTGTCAACAAAGAAACCAACTTGAAGATTCTCGTTAATGTGTTTTGAGAAGTATGAATGTATTGACCTGTTATCACGATATGAAATGCTTAACGTTTTTGGAAACCCCACTTCTGTGTTTTTTACTACTGTAAATGCCTTTTGAGCTGAAGACTGCAAAGCAAATAATGAAGCCTAGCTATACACTTCAATATCACAGAACCTTGCAACTAAGGAGATACCTGAATTTCAGCTGGTTTGCTTTATACTTTCTTTTGATGTTTTATGTATTCTGCTTATAACTTCATGATGGAATCATAACACTTTGTAATAAACCATGATTAACAGGTAAAAAGCAATGAGGACATCCTGCTGGTTGGTTACAGAATGAAACCTTCTCGTGAAGAAGACTTTGCTAAGGTTGGTAGTGGGCAGACTTTATACCTAATAACTGAGTAGTTGTTTCCTTTTCCATTTGGGTATTGTTATTACCATTATTATTTGGTTGATTTGAGTACAGTGCGAAACTAGTTGCTTTTTAGATAGACTATGAAGTGTGGCAGAAGAAACAATTAGCAAAGGATGGCCTTATATTTTACATTGTACCTTATGCATTTACAAATGCTCCTTGGAAGTTCATGACTATCTAAGTTTGCATGCTTTCAGGATCACCAACAAGGCATTTACTGAGGTGCAATGTATTAGATAGCTTTAGTTTTTATTTAGTCTTAGATAAAGCAGCTCTTTATGTTGGTCAAATCTGTTTCACATGAAGGCTTCAGCTATTGTGTTATTTACATGCTGAACTTACACTCAAACAACTAGACGAAGGTACTTAGAGTTGTCTTTTGTAATTGCAGAGAGGAGCATTTCCTTTATGTCCAACTGAGAACGGATTGATCTTCTTTCCTCTTAATTATGAGCTTCCCATATCATGTCAGTTACAAGAAGTTGATATTTTGCTCCATAAAGCAACAGATGAGATAGTTGATGTTGAAATGAGCAGTGCCTTAAAGTTAGTTAGCAAAATCACATTTACAAATGGGATGCAGGAATTACTAAGGTACCTTCAACCTGGGCAATATTGATTGATTCTTTGTGTGATGCCTAGTTGAACAAAATTTCTCGTAGAAACTGCTATAGCATCTGATTAATTTCCTGAAGAAGCATTTTTTGTGTTATTTAAATAGCATAGAAACGGCAATAATAATTATCCTGCTATTTGTAAATTGAATACTCCTTAACCAAGGGTCAAATGTATTTGTGTTCCAGGTATACTGAAACCCATATGGACTTGTGTGTGATTGATCCATTTGATAACATTCATCCCATGGTGGATCGGCTGAAAATCCAGGAGATCTTATGTGGTTTGGAAGACCTCAGCACAAAAAGCAGCTATAAAATCAGAGGTCCACATTATCTGAAGGTCCTTTTGCTTTGATGGTGCTTATGATATGCTTACATCAACAAAGAACCTATTATTCTGGTGTAATTGTTATGATTTTGGATGTTCTAGAATTGCAATATGTTACCTTTTCCTGGAAAAGCAATGCCCAATAAAGCTTTCAAGGGTTGTTTGCAAGATCTGAAACAAATGTCTTTGTGAAATTGAATATTATTTCTTAGCTGGCAACAAACTCTAGGAAAATTGTCGGCAAAAGGTTAAACTTCAAGCTGTTTTGAAAATGAAATAATTATTTGATTTAACTGGGAACTGTTTGCATAGAGTTGCTATTGAATTTTTTCTTATTCAATAAAGTTAACTGGTGTAAATGATTTGTTTCTCTCTTGGATTCTCTGGTTAGTTATTTTGTTATTTCTGTTGCCACACATATCAAGGTTGCCTAGAGGTGGGATGATCTGCAATTTTAAAACGCCACATTATGTAGTTCAACAGGTTATTTGTTTAATCATATAGCAACAACAACAAACAAAACCTTAAGACCAATATGTGGTGTTGACTACATGGATCATATCTCATATTGTTTCATTGATATTTAAATATACATGTCATTTTTTATGTTTTTCAATTCTTTTTAGGTCTTACCCTTCCCATTTTAATATTTGTTAATTATACAAGTGAGGATTAAATGTGTGCTCCTTTTTGTTGATTATGTTGCTTAAAGTTCAACATGCACCAGCTGTTGATAGGACCTCACTTTAGCTTGTGATAAGAGTTCAGATGCTTATGTTTGCACCATGTATTGCAAAGAAAATTGCAGAAGTTTTATATGCTCTGTTGTATTCTACATTGATCCTTCTTTATTACTTTAAACTCACTTTGAGGTTTGACTTGGCATTCCATAGTTCTCTAAGCCCACAGGCAATTCACTCTTTATCTTTCTCACTGTGCAGGTGGATAGCTTTGAAGAGCCCAGTTTCGAGGATAGGTTGTCTGGAGCCAAGCTATCGCTCCCAAATATTGTGAAACCTCAAGTTGCTTGTGGTGTAGCTGATGATCACAGCATGGTGATTGTTAATTAAATGTTTAATGTATTTGAGTTAATAATCTTGCAAACTGAACTGATCTGGGAAAGTAGAAGCTTTTTCTCTGCAATTTTTGTTTCTTTAATTCTCGTTTCCTTGTATATACCCCATAATACTCACCATCTGCACCAGCGCCAGCATACAGATTTGGTTACTTGCTCACAGCCTTTAATTGTGTTTGACTTGCCTTTATATGTAGTGATCTACATTCATGACACTTTGTTTCTGTTTTCTTCTCCCCCCTCAAATGGCAGGTAAGAGTGGAACCTTAACAGTGTTGGTGATAAAATCTATTTATGAAAGTCTTGTTGATTGATTTATGCAATGGCTACCTTTTCCTGTTAGTATGATTCGCTTTATGCGTAATAGTGGCTCAGAACATGGTTACTTTGGCTGACTATTGGATTTTTGAAGTCCAGGAAAATCAATTTTTGTTGTCTGCATCTATCCAGAAATCTGTTATGGTCAAACATAGCCTTTAGTAACATTGGAAAATTATTTATGGTGATCAAACTATAAGGAAATGCATTTGAAACTGCAGGAATATGTGGACCACTCATCCTGTCTGTATAAGTTCTATGTTTTGGGGGAGAAAATCTACTACGCAATCAAAAAGTCCACACCTAATGCAGCTACTTTGATGAGCTTTTCAGAGGCGAGTGGCTTTAAGCCTATCTTCTTTGACAGGCACTGCATTTTCATAATTTGCTTTTCTTATATCTGTCATTACACTGCCGATGATCATGTAGAGTACATTTTGGGTAGTGATCACTATTGCTTTTGCTTGCAGCTTAAAATCACTACCCATGGACAAGAAAACCCAGCAGCTTGATTCCCACCAGCAAATCGACATTGAGCTTGTGACTGATGCTGCAAATTGGCTCAGAAATATTCTTGACCTTACCATTTTTGGCTTCGATGTTGATGTGGCATATACTGCATCCATGGCATCTGTGCTACTTTAGGTCACTAATTGTATACAAGTGAAAGTTATCTTTATATTTTGTTACTTTAGGTCAATTCGACTGACGTTGTTAGCATCTGTGCTTTTCCAGTTGGAAATGATGATTTATTTCTTGAGGAATTTCAGGTTCAGGAGACCACATGTGACCATGTCATTGTGGATTTGAACTACCTTCCATCATTCCAGGAGGTCCTTGATGAAATTGCTGTTCCTGCTTTTTGGGAAGCTATAAAATGGAAATTCATGTTGCAGAGGAATACAAAAGCCACAACAGCTACTTCAATCCACCAGATCAGCCCCAGCCGACAGCTTAACAACGATGAAAAGTAGTAAGAAAACTGAATGATAAATCATTCTGCCATTGTTATAATGTCTTTCCTAGTAATGAAACTCAATCACTCTGAGGAAGGTCCCTTCTTGTCGTCTGATTCTGTTTCCCAAAAAAAACAAAACTTTCAATTTTAAATTACGGAATTGATATTTGCAGCGACGGTTTCGATATTTGCAGCGACATTTTTGCGTGAAAAGATCGAAATGCCCTTGGGGTAAAAAAAAATTTTTGACCTGTTCTTTAGCATGGGAACAGACCTAGGTTTTGCTATTTTTTGGGTTGAGACCCAAGAATTAGATGAAACCCATGTTTCTCACTTTCAAATGCAAACCCAGGTTGAGAAAGTGTGTTCAGCCCAAAAATGTTTCACTGTTCCTCCAACCCAGTTCTGGATTCTCTAGCATCAAACCGTTCTCTGCTCCCACCTCGTTCTCTAATGGCCGAAAAAGAGGAAGGGGCTGAGAATGGAGAAAACAGCGAAGAAGTGGAAAAGCGCTCCTCTGACAAGTCCATCGAAGATGAGCGGCTTGAGAAGACAACCGGAGAGGAGAAAATCGGTGAAAGGGGGTTAGAAGAGGAAGAGGAAAGAAGAAAAGGTAGGTGGGATGACCGAAGTTGATATTCAAGTCGCCTTTGGAGCTCTGGCCGAGGTAATCAATTTGGGAATTGTTTGGGGGAGTTACAGAGAAGGCATGATGGTTAAGGGCTGCTTCCTCCGAAGAAGAAGCTTGAACTTGAAATTTGAAATTTGCCCCCTTTTCAATCGAGATGTTCTTGGTTATCAAGCAAATTAATCGAATGGGTTTCTGCCGGAAAAAGAAGAAAGGAAAAAAAAAATCGTGCTCGCGTGCTGGAAGAAAAAAGGAATGGAAAAGAACTGAAAAAAAAAAAGGAATGGATGGGGAAGAAGATGAGCAGTGTCACCGACACTGTTCATCCCAGTTTTGCCAATAGGCCCCCGATATTTTCTATTTTTTAAATGATAGCCCCAACTTATTTTTTTCAGAAAAATTAAGTTTGAAAATTTAAATATTAAATTATCTTAAACTAAAAATATTGTGTAAACGTAAATATATCATTAACATTAAAAACAATTTCTATGGACTGAAATATTATTATAATGTGAAAATTAGTTTTTGGTTGAATATGTAAAAAATGAAATATTGGGGTTTTATTTGCTAATAAAAGTAAAAATTCTGGAACAAAGTATTGAAAAAAAATTGAGTTAAGCCCCATGTTCTTTAGCTTGGGTTGAGAACTGGGTTACAACCCAGTTCTCAGAACCCTGTTTCTTAAAAATAGTCTCAGACCCAGGTGTTCTGAGAACAGGTTCTGTGACCTGTTCTCAGAACTACATAAAGAACAGGCTTAAAAAATTTTAATTTTCCAATCTGCTAGAATAATTTAAAAAAAAAAAAAATCCAGAACCATCGCCGGTCGCCGACGATGGTTTTGGAGCGACCGGCGATGGTTTATGTTTTGTATAAACCATCGCCGTCGCCCGGCGATGGTTTTACACAAAACCATCGCCGGCGACCGGCGATGGTTCTGGGTTTTTTTGTTTTTTTTAATAGTAGTAGACAGTAGAAATAGAAAATTTTAATTTTTTTTTTCTCTAAGGCATTTTAGTTTTTTTACAAAAAAATGTCGCTGCAAATATCGATTCCGTCGCTGCAAATATCATGCCCCAAACTTAAATTATACTATATATATTCCAATCGGCAGGAGACGGAAAAAATAGACTTAAAAATTAGAAGCAACTTCATTAAAGTTAACATTTTAAACATTTTTGTGCATTGTTTGGCCGAACTAATACATAATTTGACATAAAATTTACACAAACCAGCCAGAAAACCACGAAACATCCAAAAACATTTATAAACACATTACCCATACAATTTACAAGGAACCAAAAAGCTAAAAATCATTGCAATTTCAAGTTTTCTCATAAAAACCAAAAAACGACTAATGGAACGGCGATGGAAATGTGCGACGTGATGGAGATGCGCGGATGGAGATGGAACAGCCGCTGGAGCTGGAATGGAGCGATGGAGGGATTCAAATTTGCAGTAAAATCTCCAATTTTACTGCAGAAGGAAGTAGAAAGTGGATGGGCAAAAAAGTAATTTTAAGTCTAATTTTTTTTAAAGTATCATATATTTAGTAAAAGTTCAACTTTGTTATTTGATATGTTCCCACCAACAGAAAGGGCGGGCAATGTAATCCATGACGAAAGGGCGGGCAATGTAATACTTCAAGCTGAGGAGTTATACAGGAAACCTTATCATTAGCTTCCTTGCTTCCTTTAACATCCTTTCTTCTTGTCAGCCCAGATGTAATCCATGACGATAGCCCCACAGCACCTAAAAGTGGAAGAACAATCTGGTAATCTTGTGTCAACTCAAACAGAAGCAGAACTGCTGTAAGAGGTACCCGGCATACCCCTGCTAGAGTAGCAGCCATACCAACCTGTACAACAAAATTAAATGCAGTTATTTTGTGCTCAATGAAACATGATACACAAGAAATCTTTGTTAAACAACATCCTGAATGCAACCTATTACTAGTTTCCAGGTCTAAGCAGACGCATAGTCACAAAGCATAATATTTCCATCCAAGTATCAAAAGCACCAAAAGATGATACTGGCTTGTGTTACTTTATCCAAAGCCAACTGATGACTTGGTTAACATCCAGGATGGAGCACAAGGTTTAAAGAACTATTGAACAAGTAAAAAGGAAGTCAGGCTCTAACAATGGAAAATAGCAGGAAAAAATTGCAGAAAATTTCATGCTGGATAGTCTTGCATGATCTATTAATATTACAGCTTCTAACTAGAAATGAAAGGACAATTTCAATATGAGATAGTCTTGCATGATCTGTTAATATTACAGCTCCTTACTAGAAATGAAAGGACAATTTCAATATGAAATAAATCTTAGAACATCAATGAAAATACTCAATAGTAATTCTTTATTGTTTAAAAGTTGAAAATAGAATCCTTGATCACCTTGATTTCACTTCATTGTTGTAAATTTCTTCACAACTTACATAGAAACTCGAAAGTAGTAGACAGTTGGACACAGGAAATATAAAGAGAGTCAAGCCGACCCCCAAAACATGTAGAAAAGATAGATCAAAAGGCCACATGAAAATTATGTCCTTCAGATAACAGTTTTGTTATGTCTACTTATGCAAACTTGAATCCTTAAATGCATAGAAGCAATTGATATGCTTACAAGTGTGGGAAGCATTCAGACTGAGGCATTTGGCATAATTAAATAGTACCAGGCCATATGCTTGTGGAGATGCAACTTCCAAGAAGGGCAAATGAACTATGGGGTTGGACTGAGAAATCAAAATGCCAACGACTTTTCCATAAGCCATTCCAGTAGCAGCACCAATAAACAAGGCTGGTGCATAGTAGCCTCCAACTAAACCAGATGCCCGACAGAGTGAAGTAGCAAATATTTTGACTGCCACGAGCTGAAGCAAGAGATCAGCAGAAATACCTTCCACTAAAGGACGTGATTCCAACAAGATATCAACATTCTCAAACCCCCAGCATAAAATTTCTGGATATGCTAAGGCTATTAAACCAACAACCAAGCCTCTAAATATGGGAAAAATGGATTTTGGAAAACCGGAAACCTTCTGAACATTGTCAATATTTACCACCATAATGTAGTGCATCTAGAAAAGGAGACAGATACTAAGCCACACACCGTTCCCAGCAAAAGATATAGTGGCAGTTCTGAAAAAAAAACAAGAGAGATATTCATTATTAATCTTGAGCAAGGAGAAACGATTAATGGCATGTTATGTTTCCCAACTCAAGATCACTTATCGGTAACTAGGAAAGGCTTCACTTATGGAAAAGAGAGCAAAATGAGATAAAGATGAAAGCAATGTAGAACCAACAGTGGCTTTATTTGCTTATCCTTTTATTTCCAGTGCTTCCAAAAGTTTAACTACAAAGTAAAAAATTAATGATAGTATGAGCAAAGAAAATCACTGATTACCACTTGGTGAACGGAAGTCATTGTTTGGCACTGTGAAGGCAGGCTCAGAGCCAAGACCAATTTCTGCCACCACAGAAGCTATAACTGCACTAAGAATGACCATTGAGGTTGTGTTTATTAATGACGAGGATGATCTGCTGGTGCTGGCCACAACACTGATTCTACAGCAAAAAAGCAGCCCGCAACAGCTGCATTGAACCCTGCAGAAGAAAGGTAGTAAAAAAGTTAACATACACAAGTGAAAAAAACAAAAAAACTCTTGATACATATACCACGATTTTGAAATCTCAAGAGCTATAACAGTCAACAATTTAGAGTCAAACTAAATGAAGAATTGCATCAATATCCAAGGGAGAGGAAGAAAGAAGAGGACGATGAGGGTTGTTAAGGATGCTGTGTGATATGATGAATGCTGGGGTGGTGGCTAATTCAGATTATAAGTATAGTACAAATTACAATGAGGGATGGAGGGATATGCAAGGACATGCTCAATAAAGCACTGTTATAGAATGGAATGAAGAATTTTACAGTAAACTAGTACTGTTATAGCAAATTACGCAATGAAGAATTTTCTTCTCTGCGTTTAGCACTGCCCTAACTATACCATTCTTTCGCCATTTTAACTTGTGTGTATCATGCGTTGTGCAACATAAATTGTACCCTCATAAACCAACACCTCCAGACTCGTCATTTTTGATAAAGTTAGGGGCCGTTTGGTTCAAATCTGTCAATCGGAATGGGAATGAATTTAATTGAGGAGTCAATGGGAATGAGAATCAATGGGAATGAATAGTTGTTGTTTGGTTCAAATCCTGGAATGGATATCAATGTCATACATGATGTTTGGTTCAGTTGAATATCAGTAATGAAAATTAGTCAAAATTCCAAATTTACCCCTATATTTCTTTAATAAAATAATTCAAAAAGAAAAGAAAAAGGAAAGCAAAAGGAAGAATTGAAAGCAAAATTGCTGTGTCTTCTTCCTTTTGCTGTTCGTTCTGTCTTCTTCCTCTTTCTCCTCTTCTTCTTCTCCTTCTTCTTCTTCTTGCTGTGTCTTCTTCCTTTTGCTGTTCGTTCTGTTTTCTTCCTCTTCCTCTTCCTCTTCTTCTTCTTCTTCTTCTTCTTCTTCTTCTTCTTCTTCTTCCTCTTCCTCTTCCTCTTCCTCTTCCTATTGTTGCTGTAGATTTGGAGTTTTAATTTGTTGGAATTCAGCAGCCACAAACCCGCAGCAAAAAAAAAAAAAAATGTACCAATTCCAGAAAAAGGTGACCCAATTCTGGTCAGATCTGAAGAAGAAGAAGAAACTACTTTTCCATTGCTGCCGAGTCCTTCCGATTTCACGCGAAGAAGAAGAAGAAACTACTTCCCCAGAAAAAGAAAAAAAAACTTGGATTTGAAAAATGAAGAGGATGACGCAACCATAATAAAATGGAGATGTGGATTTGAATGTGTTGCAGAGGAGGTGGTGGTCATGATAAGATGGAGATGAAATCATGTGGCAAACTCGGGAAGAAGGAGACGAGGATTTTTTTTGGAAGGGAGAAAATTTTGATTCCGGACTGAGCTGTGATTCCGAATCAGGGGGGGGGGGGGGGGGGGGGGTCGGGATTGAGCCATATCCAAATATCAGGGAATGAGAATGAGATTTTCATTCCCATACCCATGTACCAAATAACAACAATGACAATCACTTCCTTCCATTTCCATTGACCCCTCTAAATACCCCCAACCAAACGGCCCCTTAATTGTATTGGATTTTTAACATGTCCAATGATTGTAATCTATATATGACTGAAAAATAAGACTTGTCTTTTTTGTTTTAATAATCCAATTCACGATTTGTATGACTTAGAACGAGATATATAGCGAGTGAAATCTTCTAAGAATGAGAAGACGAGTTGGTGGAGGTAAAAGAACAGAAAATGAAGTTAAAGTGGAGATTAACAATAGATAAGAGGTGGCAGAGAGATCGGATAAGTAAATTCAAATTTTATTTGGTTAAAATTTGGTATAATTATAAGGGTTACATCCAGTTTATCTATCAAATTAATTTTAAAAATTAATCACAAGGGGGTAAATTAGTGCATTTTTAAGAATTCATGAGATAAAATGACAAAAAAATTTAATTTTTAAAAGTAAACTATTTGAAGAGTTGGGTGACTTATTAGTCATTTGCCCAAACCCAAAAGCCTGCAAATATTATTGGATTTTATTGAAGTTGGGCCTTTAGGTTTTGCAAAGCCCAATTAAAAATAATGCATACGTTATGGCATTTTGACCTTTCGTTTTTATGTATCTATCTAAGAATATAGAAGTATAGAACCAACCATAAAGGGGCTTGGGATTGAGCCACGGTCAACCACTTCAGGGGTATTTTTGGAAGAATTTGGGCTGAAATTTTTTTCCCAAGCCAGCCATGATAGTGATCAACACGTGGCGCCTCGTGGTTGGTCAGAAGTTGTACCACCCTTCCTGCCTTTGACGCAAACGACGTCGTTTTTGCTCTTCATCCGGTTTTTCTGCGGTCAACCAAAAATCCTGCGCCGGGGGTATGAGCCGTCCGAAGAAAAAATCAGATTCCTTCCTCCTTCCCGGTTCAAGGGGCTCCTCAAGATGCCTCACGCTTCATCTCCTCTTACTACAGATTTGCCATCACATCTACTTTAACAGCGGCGAGTTGCGTCCACAAGAAGACTCTGCTACTGCTGTACTTCCCTGCTTTTGCCTTTAGGGTTTCCTCTTCTTCTGTGGTTCTACATCCCTCTCCGTCAAGATGTGATTTCTCTCTATGATTTGGGCGCCGGGAGGGCTGCGAGGTGAAACGTGTTTTTCGCCGGCATCGAACACATCTTCACGGTTGAAGGTATTTTTTCCTCCGTTTACATTTTTTTTTGAGCCTGGTGTTCAGTTGATTATTTTGTGCTTCATGAAGGATGAGAAAGTGGAGGAGACGCCAAGAATCACTGTATTCAAAAGGTTATTTTTTCCCTTCTAAAAGTTGAACTGATACACCATTTTTCTTTCCTTCACATTCTGAATTTGTTTTCCTTTCCTTTGGCTCCTCAGCTTGATGTTTTCTCTCTTGTTAATTTAGGGTCGGCGAGTTGCAGGTTCAGTAGGGTGGTTTGATGTCGCCTGCGTGATGATGCAAGGCATTTTTTTGGTCTGGACAACTCTCCCCTTTTCTCCTCTTTCGGTTCTCAGTCTTCTTCTCTGCTCTCTTGCTCCAACTGGTAAGGAATGTTGGCTTAAAAGTTATGGTGCCGGTGGCTGCTAACTATGACGATGATTCTTTTCTCATTTTTTTTTTCTTCTGTCGTATAGTGTTCATTTGCTCAAATTTAACATTTTTATGATTCTATTGGCTTGTATTAATGATGAGAATTATTTTTTCAGTTTGTGGCTCCTTTGCTACTAAATCTGATGCTTTGAACTTACTGTCTGCCCTTCTTGAATGTAAACTCTTCAAAAGGTATCTTATTATTTTCCCCAACTTGTGTTTGTCAATTTTAGTGTTTCCTTCGGTCAAATATTTCATTTTTATGATTTTTTGGGTTTGTATTTTTAGATGGAAAGCTTTTTAGGTTTGGAGGTTAAGTGAGAATGAAGACGGTTGCAGAAACACATGGAAAACAATGTAAATGGTGTTACGTCTCATTAATTATGGAAAAGAGAAGAATCATGTTGCTTCATTAATTAGTTGGTTAATGTTGTTGAGAATCCTACCTTATGTTTCCAGAAATTGTTAAAATTGATGTTGGTTTATGATAATGAGTATATTGAAAGGATGTGGATGATTTTTAAAATGATAAGCTTTCTTTTTTCCTTTCATTTCATTTTTTGTTTGCTAATGTTGTTTTGGGGGTTATTTGTAGCTGGATCAACAGTTTATTACAATTTGAGTTTGAGGCATCCAACTTTGGACATGCCTATAATAGACTATGATCTGGCCTTGCTCTTTCAGCCCATGCTTATGCTGGGAATCAGCATTGGTGTGGTTTTTAATGTCATCTTGGCTGATTGGATGGTCACAGTTCTTCTCATCATCCTCGTCATTGGTAAGAAAAGATCACAGTGAATTGTTCCTTAATCAAACCGAAGAATTCCTTCAATTCTTGAATATCACAGCATTCACTTTGTTCTAACACATCTGTTGTTGTGATAGGTATATCAACTAAAGCATTCTATAAAGGAGTGGAAACTTGGAAGAAGGAAAGTAAAATGAAGAAGGTCAGCCATCAACTTCTTAACTTTCCGTTATGACGATGTAAAAAGTGTATTGAAAACGAACCGGGGTTTCATTAACTCTCCTGCACTTAACATTGTCTACAATCTGAATCATTAATTCTTCAATTACAGGAAGCATCTGTAGCAGCCTAAACCACTATTGAAGAAAAAGTTTGCAACTTTTCAGTTATGTTTTGTTTACATGGATTTACTTCACAGCCTAAACCACTTTTTTGTCTCTTTTGGGTTTTGTTTTCTTGATTTTGGCATGGTAGAGTACTTCTTATTTCTAGATTTCATCTCCGAACTTTCATTTTGGAATTTCTCATGGACAAAAAGAACATTTTTTGCTGGCATGGTAGAGTACTTCTTATTTCTAGATTTCATCTCCGAACTTTCATTTTGGAATTTCCCATGGACAAAAAGAACATTTTTTGCTATTCTTCTTTTGATTTTCACATGTTCTGTCAAAATGTTTTGCTAGCTTATTTTTCTTTGCATTTTTTGGGTGGGAAAAGTGACATTACGAAATGAACCCCTTCAATAATCTTCTGTTTTATTTGTTTAAGAGGTGCAAATTTATCAGTTCTCAATGGGGGTATTAGGTGAGGTACCTTGCTGGGATTGAGTTTCATTTCTCACAACCTTTATGCAGGTTTGATCCAAGAATGTTGGACTGAGAGGCCAAAAAGTAGGCCAACATTTAAGCAAATCATTCCTGGGATGGAGTTCATCTACAATGAATTTGGGCACCATAATTGTTGGAAGGTTGTTTTAATTTTGGTTTTTAACTGTGTCAGCGCATGTACTTTTGTGTATTTTGTTTATTGTTTTTTCAAGCTCACTTTCTGACATTGAAGAAAACTAACTAAAATTTGTAATTGCATGATAGAACATTGAACTTGCAACTCAACATTAATATATACTATCAATGCAAATGAGATAGAATATCATATCTAAGGTATGATTTTAGTTTAAGATTATTACTGATACACATTCATTAGCAGATTGTTGGTGCATTAGAACAAACCTTGCACACAGGAATTACATGGGATAGTGGTAGAATCTTGATTAATTTGAGTCGGGGATATACTCTATTGAGCTATTTTCAGTTAAATACCATAGACTACTACTATGTTAATCCCTAATCTTGGTGCCTAATTTGTTGATTAATGCAGGAAATATTACTGTATGAAAGAAACTGAGCCAGTGAGCATGATTAGGAATTATAAAGGAAATGCTGCCTCAGAAAATTGGAGGTGAACATATATATTTTTTTAATTTTGCCTCTTTTTATAGTTCTTTACCTTTAGACTAGATTTTTATTCTTAATTTTTCTCTTTTTCTATGCTTCAGAACAGAGGAAAATCGATTGTGCCTCACCATATGGCTATCTAAAAGAACTGTGTAGAAAAAGAATCTTGACAAAGTGATTGCTCATCACAGGATCAATATGATTTCAAGGTTATACTTTGCAAAGTGTTATAGTTCTAGCAATTAGTTACAATTTTGAAATATGAGAACAAGTATGTTTTTATGTGACTGTCTTTCTCCTCTCTTTATATCTGAAGCGTGATTGACATGACATGGCTTAGCTGTAAAAAGCCTTTCAATTTGGATGGAACAAAATGATTGGGTATCAGCAATTTTATTACTAAGCATGAGTCTTAATTCAAGATTTTACATTGGCTATTACTTTATTATATAAAGAGGTGTACATTTCTGTTCAGGGTTAAACTCAGTTTGCACTGGTGTGTGCTTTTTGTGCAGCTGCTTTAATGTTAACTTCCTCCCCAAATGGCATTATATAGTTATAAAGCTTTGATACATTATGACTTTTTGGTTACTGCTGATATCGAGAACTGTTTACATTTACTCCGGAAAAAAAAAATGAAGCCGTCATGATCATGGGCTAGCTAAAGATTTTAGGTTTTCCTTGCTTGGAGTATTCCTTGGGACTTTTTTTTCTTTCTAATACATTGATGTAGCCTTACTTTAGTGTTGATCTGTATGTTGATTTAGCAATGTTTTGAGACTGCAGTTACAGATCAACCTGTCATTGAACTCAATTGGTTGGTATACTTATTATTCATTTGATGATAACGAACAACTAGCAAGCATCTTCTGCCAGCATTGGTGTCAGGATCATTTGGTTTTGTGTATTTGTACCTGTTGTAATCATTTGGATGTCTCTGCTGTCATGCAGCTAAGGATTTGGGACTTTTCTGTATTTCATGAATGACAAAAATAAGGTGTTAAAGGACTCTCAGCGGCTGCCAGAGCAGGATGTAAGTGCTAATCCTCGGATATAGATTGTGGCCTTTTAAACTCATGTTTAGCGTTCATAAATTTAAGAGTGGGAAATTGAATCTCTGTGCACAATTTGGGTACTGATCCAGATAACGTGCCTGTTTTCTTTAACTTATGCTTATACAAAGCTACTTTAACTGCTGGAAAAAGGGAAAGTACAAAAAACTACTGAAAAACAAAGTGGACTTCTGACTCACAATTTTGAACTGCCAAACCTGATGACAAAGCACCTCCAGGCCTGCTTTCTACATAAGTT
The DNA here is from genome assembly GCA_016801395.1 of Leptodermis oblonga. Taxonomy (NCBI): domain Eukaryota; kingdom Viridiplantae; phylum Streptophyta; class Magnoliopsida; order Gentianales; family Rubiaceae; genus Leptodermis; species Leptodermis oblonga. The sequence continues at coordinate 1,566,905 of CM028754.1, forward strand.
TTGGCTATAAACTAAGATCAGAAGTAGATAAAATGGTAAAAAACACTCAAAAGTGCTAATGTCAAGCAGCCAATTACAGGTTTCAGGGCCTGATACAATTTTATTAGTTGTATAAAACATAAAATCCCATAGCATGAATTGTAAGTCATTTTTTACTTATTTGGCAATGATTATTGCATAATTATGGTTCACTGGGAGCTTCCTTTGCTGTTCAACATATCATAAAGTAACTTTTGTTGTACTTTGCTTTTCTCTAGACCTTTTGCTTAAGACCTCTTTTGCTTAAATGAGTATAATTCTAAGATTTTGCTGGTTTTGGCTCAAGTTGAAATATTCTGGTATTTTGAGGAATGTGTTATCCTTGTTGTAGTTCAAAGTCCTCAGGATCATGCTATATGAGTCTAATTTTAAATGGCTTACTTCAGCTCTTCTGATGTGATGTTATATTATGCCGTTTATTGTGTTGTTGCCAAAGAATCTTTCGGGAAGCAGATTTTAATTTTATAAGGAAATCTTGCATGTTGTTCTGTGGGTGGTGTAGCACAAACATATGCTTATGGTGATCAGCCATAAGACTGACTGTTTATTTTTTTATAGATGTTAATGCGGTTTTGTCTAATGTGGACTTCCTGTGCTGGATTTCGCTGACTTTGTAACTAATGTTTGTGATAATCTGATATATGCTCTTTGCTTCTTCATTTTGTTTTTAGCCTTTTAGTGTATATTTATGTAAATTACGGTTTGTCCTCCCTTTTTCAAAATTTTGATACCTGCTTTTTGTTATATTATTTCTGTATATGGTTTGAAATTGTTGATGTTGCAGGTGAAAGAGGGCCGAAGCCGGCGAAAAAGAAGAATAAAAGGAAGAAGGAGAAGGAGAAAGATAAGTCTAAAACAATAAGAATCAAACCAAGTCCAAACTGGCAGCGAAGAAGAACTTAATAGGTTAGCTTTGTTTAACCTTCATGCATGACCCTCCCTATGTTTTTTTGTAGTTTTCATCTGTTCCAATATTACATTTTTCTGATTTTGTGTATGTTCTGTGCAGTTTTAGGCTGTGGATCTAACGAAGTTGATCTACATTCCTTAGCTATTTTATTAATATGTGCTATTTAACATTACTTCTGCTTTGTGCTGCGTTATTACAATTACAAAAGTTGTCTTCTCACTCTTTATGATTTTCCTTCAATAGAAGTGGCTTCGTGAATATATTTTTCCTCAATTTTAGTGTTCATTTGTCAAAGATTACATTTTTTATTTTATTTTTTGCCGTGTATTTTAAGATTGAAACTATTTTTGGTTTGTGGTTTCAGTTAAAATCAGGACTCCAAAAAAATAAAGGAAAATTATGATAAAGGTTTGGTGTACTTTTTTTTTGTTGTTGTATGAAGTTGGTTTGGCTTCCATGCTTTCACTGTTAATTTGTTTTGTGTTCTTGCTTTTTTTAAACTTTGTATTTTAGACTAAATTTGCGAAATTTACAATTCTGTTAATAGAGTTATTACCTGTGTTTTTGTTTTAATGTGAGGATGGATACTTGATTGTTCATGCTAATGTCAGTTGGCCAAGCTGATTGAAAGATTCTAAGTTATTGATGAAGTTATATATGTTTTTTTCCACCTGTAATGTAGAGACGTGAGAAAGAATGTAGACTACAGGTTGAAGGAGGTACCTCAACCAACAACCATGGTGTCACCATTTATGCATCTTAGTTTGATACCAATTGTACTACATAGTCATCTTAGTTGCTATCACTCCTATTATGTTAAGCACAAATATTAGACCTCTCAGATAGAGTGGGTAAAATAAAGTGTTTTTCTCATCATATTTTTGTTTTCAAATATTAGGCCGTAAAGGTTGCCTTAGCTCTCTCTGCTATCACACTCAAAGCAGCCCTCCCATTTTCAGAGAGCCCAAATCTTGCTCTAAAAGCACTTGTAACAATAACCACCTCGCTGCAAGTTCAGAATCAGCTCCTGATTTAACAAGGCCTGGACATAAACCCTCTTCACTGAGATCCACCAAGAAGCCTTTTTTCCTTCCCCGTTGGCAATCTAGCAAGAAACCCGCCTCTAAAGCTTCCCAAAGGTTGAAGATTTCAGCTGGTGTGAGCAATTCCTTGAGGAATCCAGCTTGTGGGTTCGAAAGATATGAGGTCAATCAAACAGAAGGACAGGGTGTAGGTGAGCCCTCTGATTTTAATTTTAATGTTCCTGATAATTTTGTTGGATTTGAGAACTGTACTCCTGTTGGAAAGTTATTGAACGCGTCTACTTTGAATTATGCAGTTGTTGATGATAAGCCGCTTGTGGGAGAGGATTCAAATTCAGCTAATATTAATATTAACGCCACCACCCCACCTGTGGAGGTCTCGGTGTCTCCTGAAATTCAAGGAGGTTCACATTTTGCTGCTGTTGCAGCTTCAACTGTGACACCGGTTTGTTATGGGGCTGGACACCTTATCTCCGGGGTCACAGATAAAAGGAAATGCAGGTCTAGGGGAATTCTTACTGTGAGATGCCCCACGGATTCAACAGGTTTTGAAAAATCTACTTCTTGTGGGGATGCTGTCAACAAATCTGCTGAAAATATCCTATTTAAGTCGAGAAATTCTTTGATTCCTTTGCCAGCTGAGGCTTTGGTTAATTGGTTGTCAACTCCTCTTGGAAAGGAAGGCGAGGTACAGAAAGGTGCTTCTTTAGACTCATCTAGGACTATAGAGTTGGCCCCAATCTGTACTCCGTCTCTATCTTTGTCATTCTGTAAATTTTCTTCTGATTTATTGAGTGATAGCGGTGAAAAAAAGGGGGATTCTGATGCCATGGGAAGTACTGGAAAAAGTAGGATTGCTCTACTATCTCCAAGGAGAGTTTCCACTTTTCAAGGGCTCCTGGAATTCTCATCTGAAAAAAATGATGTAGATTTCTCTGCCACTCCCCAAGCCAAGTCTAATTGTCGGATGGTTTGCTTGCCCGAAGAAGATAGCTATAGTTTGATAGGGAACAGTGACTCTGTTTCAATTGATAATTTAAGTTGCAGCATGTTGTTCAGACACCAATCTCAAATACAAGCTCCGAGAGTCGTGCTTGCCTTTCCTGGATAGATGCGCATAGAAATCAATTCAGTCCTTGGATGGTTGTGCTTCTTGGAATTCTGATTCCACGTTGGAGAACATTTCATTATCTCAGATGAGGATATCATGGATGGAAGGCTTATCAAGTCAGACCTTTGATATGGATGAATTTGATTGCTGCAGATGTGTGTCCGATGAAGAAAACAATGATGAAAGATCAGGTGAACTCCAGCACAAATCACTGCACGCTTTTGGAATAGAAAACAACGATCCACTCATAAATGGAAGTCTTTGGTCTCCAGAGTTTCTTGAACAGGAACCAAAAATTCTTAGGAAAGAGAAAGAAATTTTGTCTCCTGCAGGACCTAATATTTGTGCCAGAGTCCATAAGCACAGATGCAAGTGGCCTTGTGGCTTCTAGAGATTCAGATTGGAGTCTTGACTACAAAAACCATTCGTTTCAAGTGTAACATGTTCCTCTCATTATTCATTTTTAGTTTAAATAAAGATGCAGATTTGCATTATTATTATTTCTTTGGTAAAGATAACGATGTAATTTAGTCTCTGGCACTCTTGTCTTTGTTGACCAAGATAACTTTAAATAAAATGCAAAATTCTACCTACTCCATAGGGCTCATTCGAAGCAAAGCATTCTTGCTGTCAAGTTTTATATTTGTTAATGAGCAATGTTCCCTTTCTTGGTTGAATGTTTGTCTTCATCAAGCTGTACTTACGTTGCTTTGAACCTGTAGACTGAGTATTTGTTGATTGGGCTGTGGTAGATATTTTATTGGGAAGTAGTTTCTTTAATTTCCTCGTATGTTATTTTCCATATTTGATATGTGCATGAAAACAGAACTGTTTGGTGGGGTATGATTTTTTGCGTCCACTTCTCAAATTTTATTTAATGACTATGACTGTGTTGGGAATTCTGCTTCATAGATATCTGGTTAAAATTGCTATATGATGTGAATGCACTTGAGGTCATTTTGTTGTCAATCGGTGGCTAGTTCATGGTGTTTGAAGACAAATTGTTCAGGAGTGAGGAACCATTCTCGGCTAAAACTAGTAATGTGGAAGGTATCTTGTCATGTGAAGCCAATGAGCATCATTCAAGAATTTTGGAACTTAGTTCTTATAGTTTGGGTCCTAAACAATGCTGCTTAATATTTTTCTAAGCGCTGTATTAGATGAAGGGTATTTTCACTTCGCTTCTAATTTTGATAAGTGTGTCAGATACTTCATCCCTCTACTTGGGTACGTAGGCTTGGAGGTTGATACTGGATGACTATCTTAGCTCTGTTTGAAGTTATAGTTATAACTTATAAGATGTTCTCATTGTGCACAAGTTGATTTTGTAAACAATTCAACAGCCTCCTTTCTTTTGTTTCCTTTGCTGGCATCTTGAAATGATCAGCCGCGTAAATCAAATACTTAGCTGCATTTATCGATTCCAACTGTGAGGTTTTCTATGTATTTTTTAGTCAAACTGACTCTATTTATAGTTTTTCTATCATTCATTTCTTTCTTTGCAAATGAAGTTGGTGATTCATTGCAAGACTTAAGCTTGTGCCTTTCCTACTGGGCATCAAGTCTTCAAATTTGCAGCATCACTTCTTGCAGGTTTGATTGATAATTTTACTGCTCATTGCGTTGATGGTACAAGGTGAGCTAGTGCTTTCCATTCTCAGTCATCCATTTGATATAAGGAGCTATGTGTTTAGAACTGATCAAATGCATAGTTATTGTTTAGAGTAAAGCAATATTATGGTCTTTAGTTGGTGCGTTCCGTGTTATTTAGTGTTTGAGCTGTTGTACATTCAACAATAATAACAAAGATGCTGTATTTACTGGTTGTTCAAAGGGAAAAGCACATTCTTGAAAATAACACTCAAAGCCAAAGAGATGATCCATTATTAGGGATGTTATGGAATTGAAGAGCCTATATTGTCTTGCTTCTGTGTGAGTTTTTACAGAACTTTTATTATGTAGAACTTTCAAAGCCACTGGATTCTTCTGTAGAACATTTATTCGAGGGGCGTATCCCATGTTCTATCTTACTTGCATCATTGTTTATCGACTCCTATATTGATTAAGTTGAAGAAGCAGAGAGCTGGAAAAGAAAATTAAAGGAATGCTCTCATAAGTCCAATGTTGCATCATTCATCTGAGTTCTTACATATGCATAGGTTTATCAAAACTTGAGTGCTCTGCTCTCTGTATTATGAGCGTTTTTTTTGCAAGTTTTGCCTTTACCTTTCCGCGACAAAAGTTTGACACATAATTGTAAAAAAGAATCAGCAATATCCAAGACTTGCATTGCGAATGAACCAAATATATAATTAAAATACATTCATTAATACATAATTGAGTTGTGATGACCACAAAATTGCAACAAAAAGCATACATAAAGGGCTATTTTGCATCTGCTTAAACAAAATGGACCAAATGTGACAGGAGGCCAAACAAAAAGGACCTAAAGTGCAATTTTTCTTTTTTTTTGTGCGTTGACTATTAGTTGCTGCCGATCTATTCTTTTCTTTCGTGCAACTCTCTGTTTATCATTTTCCACTCACTCAGATCTCCAAAAGACTTGTCCATTTATCATCAATTTCTTGCTTCATTCCTGAAGATGGCTGATACTGCGATTGGGGTGGTTACTGAGGCTTTGTTGACGAAGGTGGCTTCACTTGTTGCTGAGGAGATCAAGCTTGCATTAGGTGTGGAGGAAGAACTCAAAAACCTTGCCCAGAAGCTCCAGCAGATTCAAGCTTTGCTTTCTGACGCCCAAAGCAAGCAAATAACTAAAGAAGTTGTGAAACTTTGGCTGAAAAAGCTCCAGTCAATTGCCCTTGATGCTCAGATTGTCTTGGATGAGTTCAGCTACCATGTTATTCGCCAAAAGATCGAGTGCCGAAAGAGGGACAAGGTACGCAACATTTTTCTTCGTCCTAAAATGGCTCGTAAGATCCAGGGTGTTTTGTCATCCTTGGATAAGCTTTATGCTGACTCAGATGAAATTGGTCTTAAGCCAATGGAGTGGATAAACTCGCTTCCTCCTAATCTCAAAGTAAGGTCAACAGTGCCTTATGTGGAGGATTCAAAAATTGTGGGAAGAGATAAGGATGTTTCAGAGGTCATAAAATTGTTAACTGCCTCAGACTCAGAGTACGGGGTAGACTTACCGGTCATAACCATATTGGGTATGGGCGGTCAGGGGAAGACAACCGTGGCTCAACTTGTGTTCAAAAGAGATACGGTTAACAGTTATTTTGATAAGACAGTGTGGGTTTGTGTCTCAGAGGATTTTAATGTCAACAGACTGTTAGCTAAAATGCATTCTCCCACTATAACCGACTACCAATCAGCTACTCCGGTAGACTTGGTAAATAGACTGAAAGACCAGTTGAGGGGTAAAAAATATTTGCTAGTGCTGGATGATGTTTGGAATGAGAATGGAGGTGAATGGGAATACGTGAGGAATTGTCTGCTAGATATTGGGGGTTCTAAAGGGAGCAAGATTTTGGCCACTACGCGTGGTGAGAAAGTTGCTTTAGCTATGCGAACATCGAGGTTCCATCGGCTTGGTACACTTTCAAAAAAACAAAGTTGGAAATTGTTTACAAAATGTGCATTTGCTGAGGGGGAAGCAACACGGACGCCGCAATTGGTGGATATCGGCAGAAGGATATTAAAAAGGTGTGGAGGCGTACCCTTAGCTATCAAGATAATAGGAGGCTTACTGTACAAGAACTCGGAATCAGATTGGTCAATGATTGAAAGGAATGAGAAGTGGAGTACACTTGAAAGAGGAGTTGAAGTTCTTTCTGTCATCAAGTTAAGTTATGACCGTTTGCCTTCATTGCCACTGAAACAATGTTTTGCATATTGTGCAATTTTTGAGAAGGACACTGACATGGAGAAAGACAAGCTAATTCAACTTTGGATGGCGCAAGGGCTACTAAATGTTCCGCAGGGAAGTAATTTGCAAATGGAAGACCTGGGCAACATCTACTTGAATACTCTTCTGACGAGTTCTTTATTGCAAGATGATCACAAGTGTTGCAGAATGCACGATCTTGTACATGATGTTTCAGTACAAGTGTCAGAGAATTATTGCTTTCTCATTAAAGATTCCAAGGCCATAAGCAATAATGAAATTGAAGCCGTGCATGTATCAATCCATTCAAGTTGGAGTGAAAGAGGAATGTGGAAGAGTTTGAAAGGTGTTCTTCCCTCAAAGTTGCGAACACTCTATTTGAAAGATGTTGACCTCTCTGAAGATTTGTTTGAAAACTTACAGTGTCTCTCTGTTTTGATTATTGAGAATCGGAATGTTGTGGAATTACCAAATTCAATTGGCAAGTTGAAACATTTGAGATTTCTTGATGTAATTGGCACTGGTTTAAGGATGCTTCCGAAGTTTTTGACAAAGTTATACCTCTTACAAACTCTAAGAGTTGATTATTTGAGGGAGGTACCCAAGGGGTTTGGGAATTTAATTAACTTGAGGCACATTTACTTCTTATCCCTGGGGGCTAAATGTGTTTTTATTGGATTAGGCCAATTGACGAATCTTCAAACGTTGCCGTATTTCAAGGTGGGAAAATGCAAGGGATGTGGAATAGAAGAGTTGGAGTACTTGGACAACCTCAGAGGTACACTCAGAATATTCTGCCTTCAAAATGTGGGAAGCTATGCATCTGCTGCTAAATCCAAGTTGTCGAGGAAGTCAAGTATTCAAAATCTAGAGCTTTATTGGGATAATGATCAGAGGGAAGAAAACATTGATGACAGTGATGTTGTGGAGGGTTTGAAACCCCATTCGAATGTGAAACGTCTAAGGATCGAAGCTTATCAAAGCCAAAAATGGCCATCCTGGGCAGTATCGGAGAATCACTTATTTTTACTTCGCGATCTGGTTGAACTAAAATTAATTAAGTTGAATAAGTGTGAAACACTCCCATCACTTGGGGACTTGCCTTTTCTTGAGGTTTTATGGATAGAGGAGTTAAACAATTTGAAGTGCATAGGAAAAGAATTCTATGGGTCGAAAGTTACTCTGTTTCCAGCACTGAAGAGACTTGGGATTAGGGGTCTGAGCAGTCTGGTGGAATGGTCAGATGCAATAGGAATTACTCCGACAATGCAAGTCCAAGTATTCCCATCTCTGGAGGTGATGTATGTACTGAGTCTTCCCAAATTGAGTGTTTTTCCAAACTTGGGTACCTTACCAAGTCTTAGAGCACTGGAGATTTGGTTTTGCAAAAATATAACGATTGTGGCACCACATGGTGAATGGAATAGAGGGCTTGAGAATGAGATGTCCAGCACTAAAAAGGTTGAAATTGGTTCAGATGCCCAATATTACTTTCCATTGCTACGTTCTCTATGGATTGATGATTGTGAAAAGTTGAGTGCACCACTTTGCAGCCTCATCCCAAGTTGTGCGCCACTTGAGAGGTTGGGTCTCTTGTGCAACCCTGGATCATGGCCTAAGGATCTGCAACACCTAACCAGCCTTAGGGATTTAACTCTTGGATCATTGCATCCTGAAGATGGTGATGTTGAAGTTGATTGTTTACCTTGGCCCTACCCTACGAGTCATTCTTCTGTCTCTCTTACTTTGATTAGTTTAAGCGGATTTTGTTTGCCAAAAGTCACATCCATTCCTCATGAAATTCAGCAAGTGGCTACTTTGAGGAGGTTATATATAGAAGGGTTTGATGGATTGGAAGATCTTCCAGAGTGGCTGGGTGATTTAGAACGTCTTGAAGAGTTGGGACTTCGCTACTGCAAAAACCTCAAGCAGCTACCTTCTGTGGAAGCAATGCAACGCCTTTCCAACTTAAAGATGCTATGGATTGATGGATGTCCTATACTTCAAGAGAGATGTAGGAAAGAAATTAGTGGCTCAGAGTGGCCCAAAATTGCCCATATCCCCCAGGTATCGATGGATGAGGATGATTGACGGGTGGATACAGCTCTTGTGATGAAATTTGAATCCAATTTTGAATGTGAGTACAATTTAACATTAATTATTTCCATTAGTACCACATGTTAATTTATGGTGCGTGCAGACTCTCTCATCTCAACTCTATTAGTAATTTATTTGTTGTTGTTTTTGTTGTTGCAGACTTACAATTCTCAAGCCTCAAAGTGGCCTACTGATTTCCCACCCAATTTGTGAGTATCCAACTATATATTTCAATTACTTTATAATCCTTAGAAAAAAAAATATCCGTCTATTTTAAAATAGCCATCCTTCTGTTAGGCATCTAATAATATTGTGCCACCTATTACTTTTAAAATATTTCTATATTGATTATTATGGACTCTATTTCATTCTTATCAATTATAGTTTTGCTCTCTCCTGCGTGCAGTTTTATTCTTCTTATTTTTCTTATCACAAGATGGTTCTTTTTTTTTTTTTTTTTTACATGATATTCATTTTCATTATTTCTAATTTTAATGTTATTTTTTTGTTTTCCATTAATATATAAAATAATTTCATAGTATTTTTTGGATGATTAATTCAAAATTTAAAAAATACCCTAAACAAGAAAAAGTGAACCCTTAAGTATTGAGCATATTTATTTTGAGACTAAGGATCCATTTTTTCGTCGGATATATTTATTTTAATTTAAAATTAATTTCAAAAAATTATTATGAAATTATTTTTAGGATTAAATTTTGCGTATATTTATTTTTTCAATTAAGGATTCACTTTTTCTTAATGTAGGGTATATTTATTTAATTTTTTGGAATTCAATTTTAAAAACAGTGAAATTATCTTAAATTAGAAGAAATTAGGCCCTGTGTGGAATGTTGCAGACTTTTTTGGATTCCCTTTAGACTTTCTACAACAGAGATGCAAGCCTCACAGTGGGACAAATATTCCTTCCACCCAATTCGTGAGTATGCAACTATAACTATATATATATTCCAATTACTTGATAATCCTTACCAACAAAAAAAATCAAAATCATAAATATATATATTAAGCTCATGACTTGTTTCACTAATTTTGTTTTCTTTGTACGAGTAGGTTTGGAGACAGTGATCCTCCAATGCAAACTTCATCTGATTTTTTTCCTTTTTTTTTTTTTTTGGTTGATTGATAAAATTGACCAGAATTCAACTTTTGAAGTTTGCTAGCATTGGATCTATTTTGTAGTTAATTTGATGAATCTGTATTTCCGCTTTCGCTTATGCCGTTTTTACAATATTTTGTAGTTAATTTCATTCTATTCTAACACTTTATTTACTCATTGAGTGATAGGTTTTTGTTGGAAAAACTTCAAAATGTTATAGTTTATTGTTATCCACAGCTAGAGATTAGTTTTAAAAGCCATTGAATAGTGCTTATCTCATAGCTCGATCGGTTCCTACTTCTTTTCATGGTTTTATTTATTATCTCTTAGAGATATTTGTGCTATGTTGAATGTCATTATCTCGGGTTGTAATTTACTTTGTTGGCAGATTGCTCAGAGAAACAGTTTGGATGTGGATGTTGACTTGGCGTTGGGATTTGCTTCATACTATGGAAAAATTGGCACAATGGAATGCTTAGTGGAAGAGGGTAATGCCATGGCCTTTTTAGGTCCATTAATGAGGGCAGCTGAAAGGGGTTGCATGCCTGTAGTTTGTTCAAAGGGTCTGTAAAGAGACATGGAACTTTGCCTTGCCCTCACTGCTGCTACCTCTAGCTGTCAGGTCGAGGTTGCAGCTTATCTCCTCCCTCATGTCCCGCAGCATTGAAATTCTTTTTGTGTACCTAAGAGAAAATACATTACATTCAGAAGGTTGATAATTTGATAATGGGCATGTATATTTTCTGGCTTGTTTTGATCTGTTGGCCGTTGGTTATAAGTTCTGTGTTTCTATTGTTTCCTTGTTCCTCAGCCATGTTTTTGGCTTATCTTCTCATCGATTCAGTCCAAAACCTAAGACACTGCTCTGCAAAATCACCAGTTTTGTATGGTTTTGAGATGATAAAGCGTTGCGTTTGCATATTTTATGTTGCATATTTTTAGGCACTCTGCAGTTGTAGAAGGAAGGAAGATAGGTACTTTAAACAAAATTATTAGTCAAAGAAATTTACAATCCTTTTCTTAACCATAACCTTCAGGAACAAATGAGAAACTTTCTTTTGTAATAAATGAATTGATAACGTTTTACAAGAATCTGCATCATCTCCAGTTGTGTATATCTGTGTACATAAACAGTGTAATTTTGGTTTTAATTTGAATTTGCTTGAAGACAAAAGGGACTCAACTTCTCATGTTGTCAAAGGGCTGCATAGAAGGACAACTTTGAATTCATGTTGCAAGTCCAAAGGAATGGAAAGAACTCCACAAGTTTTCACTTCAATTTTGATGCTAATATAACAGTAAGGCTTGCCCAAGCTCGCTGCTTTCCGCCTTTTCTGAAAGATAAGCTGGAGACAGAAGAAAGACCAAAATTTGTAAACCAGCTCAAAAGGCCAAAATAACCCGGTAAATACTTCTCATCAAGATGACACAAAAGTCATCAATTTCACCCCAAAAGATGAAAGTTAAATTGCAGAACCTGCAAGTCAAACTGATACATTCTTTGTCCAAAATGCCAACTGGGTATTGATGATCCTGCCCTTGCTCTAACACAACTGCTACTTCACTTATACCGCGTTTATTCATCAAAGTTTGAGAGAAAGAAGGCTCATCTTTGGAGTTACTGTCAAAGGTGTCTCACATTCTTCTCCTTCAGGTTCACATATATCAGATACTAGAAGCTCCTACAATTCAAAATCCTTAAGTTTTGCTTAAACCACATGATAATGAGGAATCAAAGAATCAAAGCAGTCTAAAAGGCACCTCGGATATTTTGGTTTTCGCATTCAACCTTTTAATGAACTGCTGAATATTAGCTAGAGTTATGAGGCCAATCAGGATATTCCTGTCATCAACTATCACTGCACAAGACTGCTTCTCCGCTAACAAGAGGGATACCGCTTGTGCTATTGAAGTACTTGGAAGGACAGTAACAGAGTTGGTTCTCATGGCCTCTGCAACAAAAATCCTATCTGCTATGTTACTTGTGTCATCATCAGGGTCATCCAGTGAGGGTGAACCTCTGCTGTTATTAAGTTAATATTTTCCCACCAAAAGAAAGGGCGGGCGATGTAACAGATGAGCTAGATGAAGACATTTCAAGCTGTGGACTTATACTGGAAACCTTATCATTAGCTTCCTTGCTTCCTTTAACATCCTTTCTTCTTGTCAGCTCAGATGTAATCCATGACGATATCCCCACAGCACCTAAAAGTGGAAGAACAATCCGGTAATCTTGTGTCAACTCAAACAGAAGCAGAACTGCTGTAAGAGGTACCTGGCATACCCCTGCTAGAGTAGCAGCCATACCAACCTGTACAACAAAATTGAATGCAGTTATTTTGTGCTCAATGAAACACGGTACACAAGACAGCTTTCTTAAACAACATCCTGAATGCACCCCATTACTAGTTTCCAGGTCTAAGCAGACGTTTAGTCACAAAGCAGAATAATTCCATCCAGGTATCAAAAGCACCAAAAGATGAATAGAAGCAATTGATCTGCTTACAAGTGTGGGAAGCATTCAGACTGGGTCATTTGGCATAATTAAATAGTACCAGTCCATATGCTTCTGGTGATGCAACTTCCAAGAAGGGTAAATGAACTATGGGGTTGGACTGAGAAATCACAAAGCCAACGATTCTTCCATAAGCCATTCCAGTAGCAGCACCAATAAACAAGGATGGTGCATAGTAGCCTCCAACTAAACCAGATGCCCAACAGATTGAAGTAGCAAATATTTTGCCTGCCACGAGCTGAAGCAAGAGATCAGCAGAAATACCTTCCGCTAAAGGACGTGATTCCAACAAGATATCAACATTCTCAAACCCCCAGTACAAAATTTCTAGCTATGCTAAGGCTATTAAACCAACAACCAAGCCTCCAAGTGTAGGAAAAATGGATTTTGGAAAACCGGAAACCTTCTGAACATTGTCAATATTTACCACCATAAATGTAGTGCATCTAGAAAAGGAGACAGATACTAAGCCACAAACCGTTCCCAGCAAAAGATATAGTGGCAGTTCTGAAAAAAAAAACAAGAGAGAGATTCAGTACTAATCTCGAGCAAGGAGAAACAATTAATGGCATGTTATCTTTCCCAACTCAAGATCACACATCGGTAATAAGGAAAGGCTTAACTTTTGGAAAAGAGAGCCAAATGAGATAAAGATGAAAGCAAAGTAGAACAAGCAGTGGCTTTAGTTGCTTATCCAATTATTTCCAGTGCTTCCAAAAGTTTAACTATAGAGGAAAAAAAAAAAAAAAAAAACACACTAATGATAGTATGAGCAAAGAAAATTAGTGATTACCACTTGGTGAATGGAAGTCGTAGTTTGGCACTGTGAAGGCAGGCTCAGAGCCAAGACCAATTTCTGCCACCGCAGAAGCTATAACTGCATTACGAATGACCATTGAGGTTGTGTTTGTTAATGATGAGGATGATGCTGCTGGTGCTGGCCACAACACTGATTCTACAGCAAAAAAGCAGCCTGCAACAGCTGCATTGAACCCTGCAGAAGAATGGAAATGAAAAAGTTAATATATACAACAACAACTAAGCCCTTGTCCCACTATGTGGGGTCGGCTACATGAATCACATCTCGCCATCGTGTACGGTCATGGCACATCGATTCATTTATATTCAAATATGACATATCATATTTTAAAGTTGTTTTCCAATTCTTTTTAGTTCTTCCTCTGCCCCTCCCTTTTCATATTAATTGCTTCTTTATTTTCTACCTGTCTTACTGGGGCATCTAGAGGTCTCCTACGTACATTTCCAAACAATCTTAGGCGTGTTTCTCTCATTTTTCATCTATTGGGGCTACTCCTACTTTGTTTCTAATGCTTACATTACTTATTTTATCTAACCTAGTATGCGCACACATCCACCTCAACATTCTTATTTCTGCTACTCTCATTTTTTGTTCATGTTCATATTTAGTCGCCTAACACTCCCAACTGTAAAGCATCGCCGGTCTTATACCGTTCTATAAAATTTTCCTTTTTGCTTTTGCAGCACTTTACGTTCACAAAGTATAGATGACGCACTTCTCCATTTAGTCCACCCTGCTTGAATCCTATGTGTTACACCTTTATCAATTGCTCCGTTTTCTTCTATTATAGATCCTAAGTATTTAAAGTTTTTTGATTCATTTAATCCATATTCTCCAAGTGAAAAAAAAAAGAAGAAAACTCCTGATACATATACCACGATTTTGAAATCTCAAGAGCTATAACAGTCAAACAACTTAGAGGCAAACTAAATGAAGAATTGCATCAATATCCAAGAGAGAAGAAGAAAGAAGAGGATGAGGAGAGCTGTTAAGGATGCAGTAGCTTTAGGGGCTCAATCAGATTATACGTATAGTACAAATTACAGGGGGGAAGGCACGGAACACTCATAGAAACTGAATGCATCTCCAAGAAAGATATGACTACTTGTACATGGACATTAGGCATCGCCTGGAATGCGGAATTTCACAGTAAACTAGTACTGTTATAGCAAATTAAGCAACTTAAAGTCCGCATCTAAACAGAAAGCACTGCATGTAAATGCTACTGGTAATTATAAGGAGTGAAAAAGAAATGGCCAGATCAACTGAGAATGCAGGAAAACGAACCAGAAGAGATTCCAGCAGCAGACCCTGCAGCCTTGAGTGACAACTTTTTGTAATTACTATTGTCGACCAATGTACCAACACCCTGGGCAACAGAGATACCTATATCAACACTGGGACCAGAGTTGCCAGTTCCCAAAGTGACACAAGCAGCCAGTGCCTTAAAAACTGGCCCCAGAGTTGCTTTCACTTTAATTGGCAAATTCCAATTGTTTGGATCCTCCAAAGCATTTTGAAACAGGTTTAGCAAAGTAACTAACAGACCTCCACAAGCAGGAATGAAGATAACACGCTGCCATTTAACTTTAATAGGCTCCTCTCTTAACCATGAGGCACCTCCATCAGGAATACCATCCCAAAAGATGTCGCGTATTTCATGCACCTAATATGATTCACAAATGAGAAAAGAACAGAAAGATCAGTAATGCCTTGCAAGCAAGAAATCCAATAACGTAGATCATGCAAGCAAAAATCCTATAATGGATGAAGCTTCCATCCCTAGGCCTTAATTACCACCTGTCAGTTGTGTCGTAGAGAGTTGCTTGAAACCAAATGAGATATTACAGTTTGATTCAGAAATCAAGTAGAGACATATTTCCTTTTATTTCTTTGTGGGATTTGATTTTATGAATGAACAAATTGATCAGTCTGCATCCCTCATTCTCCAGAAGCCAAAAAACATCAAGAAAATGGAAAAAATGAATGATTAAGCTTGTGGGTTTTTCTTGACATAGAAATGAGAGAAAGAAAGATAGAAACTTTGAAAGTGCTATACTCACGGCAACGTTGAAAAGGACGATAACAAAACCAGTGAAAAGACCAACGAGGCAAGCAGAGATAATAGCTTTGTTCTCTGGAGAAACAATCATACCATCAACATCATCATCTTCTTCTCCTTCCTCCTCATCTTTATCATCATTGTTGTTGTTTGTGCTGCTGAAACCAATCCTGAATTTTCCGATTTGGCGCAGCCCCAAGTTACTCCTAATAACAGGAGCTGGACTAGCATTCATACTAGTTCTGAGTACGAATACAAATTCTGAAAACAAGGTATTGGTATTAACATTAGCAATGGCATATCTTTCAGTGAAAGGAGTAGAACCACAAATGTCAGGCAAGAACAGCTTATTACCACAAAAGTTAGAACAGCAACCCATAAAAATCAAACAAAATTTACAGAAAGGTCCCTTTGTGATGATTTTAGTGTTGCTTATACAATATGGATATAATAGGGTTGAATTACAAACTGAGAATGGTAGGAAGGAAGAAAACAGAGAGATATCCGAATGAATCCCATAATCACAGCTTCAGCTTCAGCTTCAGTTGCTGTTGGATAAACAGCAGGACCCACCAACTAGGCCACCTTAGGCCATAAGGTTGCTAGAAAAAGAAAACCTTGCCAAAACCCAAAGGGCAAATAACAATGGGAGGTTAGTTTTGACGAGTTTTGGTTTTGACATTAATTTTTCGGAAATGTTATTTACAGGCCACTTTTTACCATTCGGAGGCCACTTTTTTAAATTTTTATACGTGAATTTACATTTCTGCCCTTTATAATTTCTAACTTTATAAAAAAATTACCCAACTTTTTTAACTCCAGGGACTGGGCGATTTTCCCAGAGAAAATCGCCTCGTCCAAGCGATTTTCTCAGAGAAAATTGGTGTCCTGTGGCGATTTTCCCTAAAAACAAATGCCACAGGACGGCGTTTTTTTCAAGAAAAATCGCCATCAGTAGTCGGAAAATCATTTTTCCGGCGAACGACCACTAAATTTTTGAAAAAACGTTTTTTTTTTAGGGAAAAGTGTGGCCTGGGCGATTTTATTGAGTTAAAAAAGTTGAGTAAATTTTTTTTTTTTATGAAGTTAGAAACTATCAAGGGTATATTTGTCTTTTCACTATTTAAAATTTTAAAAAGTGGCCTACGAATAGTAAAAAGTGGCCTGTAAATAACATGCCCCTAATTTTTAAATATGAGAAATGTATTGAAAATATAAATTGTGTAGTTGAAAAGTAGAGATGTATATAGGAAATGCTAAAAAATTAATATAATATTTGAAACTTCAAAAAAAAAAAAAATATATATATATATATATATATGGTAACAAACAGGGTCACCCAACTCTTCAAATGATTTATCTTTTGTCATTTAACTTCTTCTTTTTTTTTTTTTTTTTTTTTTCTTCTCATTTTACCCTTGAACTCTTAAATGTGCACTACCCATTTTGTTAATTTTGGTGGAATGAAATAAAGTTAAAGCTAACCTAATTATTATATGCCTAATTTCGCCTAAATCAAATTTTACATTTACTTCTGCAATCTTTTCGCTTCCTTTGTGTACCTCCAATTTTAGTTCCTTTCCAATTTCTTTGCTTCCACTAGCTCGCACTAATAAGTAAAGAGTTGGTATCCCATCCCCATGAGATAAAAATAACCATGTCGTTCTTTCATCATTTTAACTTCTGCGTATCATGTGTTGTGCATTGTAGATTGCATCCTCATAAACCAACACCCTCAAACTCGTCAAATTCGATAAAATAATTACATTGGATTTTCAATATGTCCAATAATTGTAAAATCTATGCATGACTGGAAAATAAGACATATCTTTTTTGTTTTGCTAATCCAATTCATGATATGTATGATTTAGAATGAAATACATCGCAAGTGAAATCTCCCAAGAATGAGAAGGCGCGTTGGTGGAGGTAGAAGAAAAGAAAATGAAGTCAAAGTGGAGATTAACAAAGGATTAGAGATGGCAAAGAGACCGCATAAGTAGACTATTTAAAGAGTTCGGTGGCTTATTAATCATTTCCCTAAACCCAAAAGAGGCTAATAAAAGGCTTGCATTGTTGAAGAATTAGGAAACTAGCTGTGTATGGTAGTTACCTAATCCTGTAGGTATCAAAAAAATAATCAGAATCTAGTTTATGGTAACGTAAGAAGTGGTTCCTAATTTGACTATATGAAACAATGTTAGAATAGGAAACAAGGAGTTGCCTAAATCTGAATCCTAGTGTAACTCTGTTTTCTAGTTAGTTACCTAAACCTACGAGATTTCAGTTGTTATCTTGTCTATTTAAAGGACAGATAATAAGCTTGTACGGATCAGATTTTTGAGTTCCAAGACATGAGAAAAGAATTCTTCTCTCTTACCAAATTCTGCATGGTATCAGAGCCCTTAGGTTACTGTGCTGAATTATAAACCTGCCATAGTCGGCTCAACTGTAGGTTCCATGGGTACTGAAAGTTCAGGAGGAACAACTTCAAGCCCCGTAACCTTAGAACCAACGGCAAGCAATAAACTTCTTCTGATTAAGCATCCTCGTTTGATTGAGCAGAAATCAGATGTAGAGGGGTCAGCTCTTATGGTAAAAAATCCAGAAGTAGGAAAACAGGGGAGAAATCGACATTGGTGTGAACATTGTAAGAAAGCATGGCACACCAAAGAGACTTGCTGGAAACTACATGGAAAGCCTGCAAATCTGAGGAAGAAGCCAGTTTCATACTCCAAACCAGGGGGAGCCCTTCAAGTTCTGCACCTGATTCTGGAACCACGGCTATCTCCTTCACTCAGGAACAGGTTGCACAACTCCAGAGGCTGTTTCAGACCCAATCCTTAGGCAACCATAACTCTATTCCTTCAAATTCTTGCTCCTTAGCAAAGTCAGGTATAATCCCAATTAGTACAATTGCTTGTAACAAGTCTACTGACTTCTGGATACTAGATTCAGGAGCCACCGATCACTTGACTGGTACCTCTAGCTTCTTTCTCTCGTATAGACCTTGTGCAGGAAACAATAAAGTCAAAATTGCAAATGGCTCTTTGGCCACAGTTGCTGGAATAGGACCACTTTCTATCTCTCCTTTCCTAACCCTCACAGATGTTCTACATGTTCCTACATTAACATATAACCTGTTGTCCATTAGTAAATTTACTAAAGATCATCACTGTTCTGCAAAATTTTTCTCTTCTAAATGTATCTTTCAGGATCTCACCTCAGGGAAGGTGATTGGGGATGCTAAGCAGGATGGTGGATTATACCTTCTTAACATCAAATCCCTTGGTACACAAGACCAGAAAAGGTGTTTCAATTCAGTAAAGGTTATAGATGATAAAAGCTTGTTATGGCACTATAGATAAGGACATCCTAGTTTCAATATTTGAAATTATTGTTTCCTCAATTATCTTCTAACAAAATTTCAGAATTTCAGTGTGAAACTTGTGAGTTAGCAAAGCATCATAGATCTCATTTTTTTCCCACAGCCACACAAACCATCGGCCCCCTTCACACTAATTCATAGTGACGTTTGGGGACCTTCAAAGATTTCTACCCTTTCTGGAAAACGATGGTTTATTACATTCATTGATGATCACACTAGGGTTACATGGGTATATTTGTTAAAAGAAAAATTAGAAGTTGCTTTGGTGTTTAAAAATTTCTTTACAATGATTCAAACTCAATTCCAAACTGGGATTCAAATTTTCAGAAGTGACAATGGGAAGGAGTTTTTTAATAATGTCTTACGTCAGTTCTTTTCTGAAAAAGGCATCGTCCATCAAAGTTCTTGTAGCTACACCCCCCAACAGAATGGAGTGGCTGAAAGGAAAATTTGCCATCTCCTAGAAATGGCAAGAGCACTAAGGTTTACGACCAAAGTGCCTGAGTTTTTATGGGGGGAAGCTGTTCTCACGGCAGCTTATCTAATTAATAGGTTGCCAACAAGAATTTTAAATTTTCAAAACCCCATCCAAGTTTTAAACCAAAGTTTTCCGAACACTCGTTTGATACAGAATATACCTCTAAAATTTTTTGGGAGTGTGGTTTTTGTTCATAACTTCAAAAGTCAACACATGATCCCAAGGCCCTAAAATGTGTTTTTATTGGCTATGCCATGAATCAAAAAGGGTACAAGTGTTTTGATCCAGTGTCAAAGAAGTGTTTTGTATCTATGGATGTCACCTTTCTAGAAGGTACATCCTATTACAGCAACCCTCCTCTTCAGGGGGAGCCTAAACCAAGTCAAGGTGAGGGTTCAGATTGGTTGCCAAACATTACTCCAACCGAAAATGTGGAATGTACATCTGAAAAATCAATAGAACAAGAGTCCTTAAAATTTTTAGAAACATCTAAACCCTTGGAAGAGGAGAAACGCTATAAAGGATTTGTGTACTCAAGGAAGAAGGATATTCTTAAACCTCCTGATCAGCATCAGCAAACATCTTCCCCGGGGGTAGATCATGAAGACCAGATCAGTGACTCTGAGCAATCTGCTCCAGGTAAATTAACTATATAGTTTGGGCTTAAATCCTACTTTAGCTCATTTCAAACTTCTAGTTTCAATTCTAGAATGGTTTCATGTAGCAGATCGTTTGCTTTTAAATGTTCGCTCGACAAACTCCTTTAAATCTTCAAGTTTTCCTCCTGTATATAAGCCATGTGCAGCCATATGTATTTAACGGCTTAACTTTCTAACTTATTCAATTTTGATGGCTTCAATGTTTTAAAACCACAAAGGAGTTATAATTTTAGATAATATTGAACTCTAAAATTTATAATAGTCAATACGTTGTTAACATACCCAGGCTGCTCACTTTTAGCTTTTGAACTATGGCAATTAAGAATTCTGACTTCCCTTTTGTTTTACTTTTATCATGAATCGGTGAAGCATTAACCTTAGTCTTGAACCATTAACCTCCTTATGTACAGTAATTTAGGTAATGTCTACATGTTCAAAATATGTACTAATGCATGAAAGCTCTATATATAATGTTTGTGTTAAATTACATTATTTATTCTTTCAAAAGGCTTTTACAAAAATAGTAAGTTTGGATTCAGATTTACTTCCTATGAGAGGTAGGCTTTCTCTCTCATTTTCTTGTTCTCGTCGATGCATTAATTTAATATAGTGTTAATTATTTTATGGTGTTAATACTACTTTGCTACTACAATGATTATCCATATCCCTCATTACCTTGTCAAATTCTGAATCTTGAATTACTAGGTGTTGCAAACTAGTACTACAGTATCCAAGTCTCAACCTCTCTTCTTTTCTTTTAGCTCTTAGATTTCTGCTAACCTAATGAACTACAGTCAAAACAACAACTGCAGCAGTATAACCTCCACAAATTTAGCAGAGATAGAAACAGGTTAGCAGCCCTCCATGGGTTTCCGTTTCGCAGAACACAGGGTAGACAACATAATTAAAGGGAAGGAAACTTTTCCTTTAATGTATTCAGTTAACACAAGTTCCAAATCAGCTGCATAAAAGTTCTAACCACAACATTAAGGAAACTCTCATGTTCCTTCTCTACTTCTTCTACAATAAGGGAGAACCAAGGATCAGCTTCTAATAATTCATGGAACGTAATTCCAGCCTCACGAATTCAAGTGTCAAACTAATTTACAGTGCAAAAACATTTCAGAATATGTTTAGACCTCCAACTAAATTAGTTTTCAAGAATCAAGGTGTTTTATTAAATGCAAAGAAACCCAAAGAAGCTTAAGTATTTAAGTAGTAAACTGCAAATCTCTGTTTTTTCTTATGCTCTATTAAAATATGTAGCAGCAAAGCCCAATTCATTCTTGTCATTTGGGCGTGGAATACATGGTTTTCCTAGTAACGAGCTAGCAAAGCTGAAAATTAGGGTCTCCAAGTTCAGGTACATATCTTAATGAATGTCTTAAGATAACAACATTTTGAACCCTTAAATAAAATCAAACTTAGAATGCTGATGAAGATGAGGTCTCTTTGTGTGTGTGGTTAATTGTTTTGTTTGATTATTGTGTGTTGCATCATGACTGGCTGCATATATATATGTGATAGATATTTTTTGAAAGTCAGAAATTTTAACAAACCTCCACACAGATCACTCTGCAACCAAACTAGATGAAAGGCTGAAGTCCACATTAATTCTTGTTACATTAATTTCTGAGCAGCAAATTTGCATGATATTTTACCTGTGTGAAAAGATGCTCTAGTTCCCTTCCCAGCAACTACAACTTTATTTTTCTTAGGTTCTATTGTATTCTTCCACAATCTCAAAGTTGTGTGGATCATATATAAGGTAGATTATAATCACCAAAAATATTTTATGATTTTTAAATCCCTTTTGTGATTTTTTTTTTTTTTCACCTTGTTGCATTTATATGTGACATTGTTCTTTGGCATTCGGAATTGGCTGAAAATAATTAAAAATATTAATATGCCTGCATTATTGAATGATTTTCTCAGGTTCATTGAATATGAATTGTATGCTCCAAAAGTACCACATAATTTTCGTAATCCCTGAAGTAGGCTCAGAGATCTTTACCCTTCTCATCAGATTATTTATTTTTGTTATGTCCTATTTTACCCTCCTTTTCTTTTAGCCTTTTTTCCACTTAAGACAAGCAAGCTGCAATGCATCTCTTCCTACATTTGTTTCAAATTCAATTTTTGGCTTCATGTTGCTACTTATCTTCATATTTTATTTATATTTCTAGAATAATATTGAATGGACTCAATAAACAGTTCCATATATTTATTTGTATCTATTAGAGTTGTTTGTCATATGTGACTAAACAAGTAACAAGGTGATAGCCGCGCAAAGCCGCCTTCTAACAACACTAGTATATAAGAGAAAAAGACTAAAGAGAAAGAAAGTCAAGTCACAACAAAAACACCCATAATTAATCAGTTTCATATCATCTTTTATAACTAAATTAGATAGGGTCAAATAAAAACAGAATTGATATTCGCAGTAACCGTTTCGATATTCGCAGTAACATTCCCCTGTAAAAAGACAAAAATGCTCCTGGGCAAAAAAAAATAATAAAAACCACGGGCTGCAAAAAAAAATTGAAAAAGCAACTCACGGGCTCTGTTCCGTTTAATAATTCCTGCAAAGCAGAGTCGGGTGGAATCACAAAATCGGATAAAAATCGAGACGACTCGGATCGGAAAAAGGTTAGTGGCTAAAGTTAAAATATTTTGCGGTATTGTTTTAGATAGTTGGTTTGATTATTTTAGTTGTATTATGTCCGGATTTGTTAGTATTTTTGTCGAAAATGTGAATTTTTTACCGGATTGGAGAAGATCCGCCCGGTGGTTATTGCAAATATCAAACTGAAGGGGGGGGGGTGAAATACCACCAGGCGCCGGCGGTATTTTTGGGCCAAAATACCGCTGGCGATATTTTGGGCCAAAAATACCTTTGCCCCCGATATTTTTGGCCCAAAATATCGCCGGAGATATCTTTTTTTTTTTAACTATTAGGGGTATTTTAGATTTTTCACAAGAAAATGTACTACAAATATCGAAACGATTATAGCAAATATCATGCCCCAATAAAAATACTTTATTATTCTTTTCTTTTTCCTTACGGAATCTGAAATACCTTATTCTGCATTGGTTAAAGAGAAAGTTGGCAAAACCCCTCTTATTTTAGCGCAGCTGATTTCCTGCTCCATCTATCTATTCCACTTTCTGTTTCACCCAATAAAATCCTGACAAGTGTATAACTCTAACTTAACACCATTTATCCATAAACTCCCGTCAAGTAGAAAGATGGAGACTACTTCTATGTGCCAATTCCTATTCCACTAATAAGCTTTTGACATGTGTCCAAAATTAACTCTCATCTTGTTTTCTTTTAACCGTTATAAATAGGACTAAAATATGTTTCCTTCTTTCTTCATTGTATCAAAATTTTCATTATCAGAATATGCAGAGACCCAATTTCCAGTATCCAAATCTGCAGAGACGCAATCGATTTTTCATTGTTTGGATTGTGCTGCGTTGTAATATTTTATACAGGGAAATATTATTGAATGAGGCAATTTTTCAAAAAAGTGAATAGATCAATTTTATATAGACAAAGTTGTGGCCTTTGTTTTTTTCTTGAAGCAAACAGTAGGAGGTTGAATTTTTTTTAGCACATAGATGTTGCCCCCGTCGCCTGAAAAACAGACCGAGATGAAAGATGCGACACTCCCAACATTTGGAACGCTCATCCTAAGAGCTTTAGGCCCAGCGCCTCGCGTATGCTGGGGCCTGCCGTGTTGGTGGGAATTCTCACGGAATCATCAGAAAGTATGGGCTTACTGCAGACCGTGCTTCTGCAGCAACAACAAAGAGATTGGATTCATTAAGTATCGCTGAATGGCAAAGCTCCTCTTTGGAGATGGATTGTGACAGTTAGCTGCTATTAGAGATAAATGGCTTGAAAATTTGTTGCTCTGCTCTAGTATTTGCAAGAATTTTTGATGTTTTAATTTGTCATTAAACTTGAGATACTATGTGAGACTAGTGAATTTATATTTATTTCCACAAAAAGAAAAAAAAATTGATCAGAAAGCAAAATATGCCGAGACCCAATGAATTCGGCTTTGGGTTATTGCACAAAGTACCAAAGTCAAGGAAAGCTTGGAAGATTTAAGAATGTACAGGCTGCTGCTGCCTATATATGCATGAATCTGCAGCAAATAAGAAGAGAGAATGGGCTTGCTCGGAAAAACAATGGATGGATGCTGCGGAAACCGAAACATATGTTTGGCTTTGATGAGACTTTAGGAAATAGAAATCGACTGCATAGTTAAACTCTCAAGGATTACAATTTTGGGAATAAATTTGTCATGAGTTAATTTAGACACATGTCAAAAGCTTATTAGTGGAATAGGAATTGACACATAGAAGTGGAGTAGAAAACCCCGTGCGGTTATACACGTGGCAGAATTTTATTTGATAGAATAGAAAGTGGAATAGATAAATGGAGTCGGAAATTAGTTTTTCTATTGTCACTTATATTAAATATATTATATATAACAAATTTGTCTGAAATACTAGATGCTTATTTAAAAATCTCTTTTTTAAATCATCACATATAATAATTAATTTACATATAGTGAAAAAAGTTTAGGGATTGATTAATATGAAAATCACTTGAACAAAAATCGTTTAATAGTATTATGATATACGTAAATATCACCTCAATCACTATAAGAATTTTTAAAATTTTTTTACTGTTCGAATTGTCAAATTCATTCTAATAGAAAAGTATTTAATTTTTAAAAGATACTCCCAGCTGACCAACTACACTTTTGGAATAGTGGTAGACTTATGACTTAAGAGTACTATAGAGGAAGTCATGGGTTTAATATATGATTGTGTACAAAAGATGAGATATTTTTGTCTGAGGGTCTATTTGATAAAAATTAATACTTATATCTGAATGTTTAATGCTAAAATTATAATGCTGAATTGATTAAACGCTTAATCTCTTAATGCTGAAATATATTTTTTGAACCTCTGAATCATAATGTATAATCACTCGATCTTGCTTGATAAATATGCTGATGTTATTGCTGAAATTCTTAAAATATATCATTTTATCCTTATGTTGAATTTTTTATATTTATATATGCAAAATACCAAATTTTATTATAAAGCATCAATTATGATTAATGAAAAACATAAGCAAACAAAATAAGATAAAAACACGTTAAATTGAATGAAAAAATATAAAAAGTAGTTATTACAATTTATTAAAACCCCTCAAAATGAAAAATAAATCCATTATTGTAGTTTAAAATAAATTAAAAATTTTACAATAAATTCATTTATGATTAATAAACTATATAAGTAATATAAAACTTATCGTATGAATGATATTTATGAAAACATGTAAATGGTATATAATTTATTAAATAAATTTTTAATATCAAAATATAATAATAAAAATGAATTAAATTTTATTTGACAATGTTATAATGAAAAATTTTAAAATACGTGGTATGCTAATGAAAAAAAATTAAAATTATTATTATAGTTAAATCAATAGAAATAAAATAAAAGGGGTATTTTCGAAAATCAAATATAAATTATTTAAATAATTATTACGTGGAGCATTAAGCGATAAGCAATAAGTTGACTTTTTGGCTTAATTTTTTGTAAAGAAAATAAGCAGTGCTTAAACGATTAAGAGGTTTGAGTTTCCGTTATCAAGCACTCTAAAATTCATTATCTCTTAATCAAATAATTTTAAGCATTAAGTTAGGTTATCAAACAAACCCTTAATGTTTTTATTATAGTAGAAAAGTTCTATTTTATTTTGTTACTCTCTATATCTATACTAATATAATTATATATATATATATATTCATAATTGATACACGTATGTTTAAAAAGTAAAGACATATATCTTGTGAAGCCCCAGATGTTTCGAATAAAATATTCGTGATAAAATTAGTAAAAATTTTCTTTTTGTCTTGACTTCTCTTTTCTTCTTCCCGTGAAGAACCATCATTTTCTATTCTTCACCCGTGAAGAATCTTTCATGTCCATTCCTTCATTTGTGAAGAGCAATTTGTTCTTCTATAAAAGCCACACTTAAATTATACACAAACAATTTCGCAAAACTGCAGCTACCATATCATTACCTATATGTGAGGAGTATTTTCACCAAATTTCATAATTTCTGGACAAACCGTTCAAGAGATATAAATTTTACAAAGTTAACCGTCTGCTCAAATCCGAATCAGCAGATCAGCCAATTTTCAAAGCTCACTAAAAATCCAATCCTTCGAATTTATCCCTGAAATTTTTATTGATCCTTTACTATATATAGGACTATATACAAAATTTCATAGAAAAGCGATGAGTAAATTGGGAGATATAACGTGTAACTTGGACTGTTCGGTATGGTTTGTTTTCAGAAAACTGAATATTGTGAGGGAAATATTTAATTATCCTTTCATCTAAAAATTCTGAACTTTAATATGAACCTTCTGAATACTTGTATTTACCATCTCATAAATTTTCATGAAAAGGCGATGGGTAGTTTTTGAGTTATGAGGTTTTAAAGTGGACTGATCGCCACAGTCTTTTTCCAGAAAAATTAGAAAGTTATATTTGGCTTGACTTTTATCTAAAAATCCTGAAACCTTAACAGGAGCTATTTTAGCATGTATTTTAGTTTATGGTAAAATTTTGTGTCAATCCGACTTATCAACTAAAAGAAAAGAAGTTCTAAACTTTACTTGACAAACTAGAAAACTCTTAAGCTTTTAATTGAGAATCATTTCCCGCAACTCCCAAATGATTTAGAGTCTTTCCTAAAAATATTTCAAATCTGTTTTGAAATGTTTTAAAATTCTTAACACATCGTTAATTGATGTTACAAGTATATATGAGTTTAATATTAAAGAATTTGGATTTAAATGAACAATTTTGTGAAAATTCCATAATATCCGACCTTGAATAGTTTGACTATGTTTGACCTGTTTGACCCGACCTTGACCCATTTAACCGAACCTAAACCGAAAACGCATGAATTGCATGAATTGCTTCATCTGCCAGATGTGATTGAATAAAATGCATGAATTAATTGACTTCTTGAATGATTCACATGATTAAGATATGATATGATACAAAATTTGAGAACGCATGAATTGTTTAACTTATCTGAATTGTTTGATTAAATTGCCATGCTTGATTATTATGAATTATTACATGAATAAGATATATATGAGCTGAAAGTCTTAGCCTGTTATTGAATTTGATACTTGATATAGTTTAAATGATTTTATTTAAATAATTCATAATTTACTTGTACATGTATTATTGATTTTAAACTCGATACTTATGTTTTATATTGTTATCAAATGTATTTATATACTGATTCTCTAATGACCTCGTTTCTAAGGCTCTGTTCTCTTACTCACCATTCTTAGGAAATTTTTTAGTTAGGGAAAAAATTTGTTTTGAAGAGAATTTCTTTTGGAAATTTGTGTAGGAAAGAGAAGAAAAAGTGTAATGATTATATTTTTTTTGAATTTATGTGAGTGAAAATTTAGAGGAAATTTAAAAATTTGAATTGTGAATTTAGTAAAAATGATGTTGTTTCTTTGTGTAATATTTTTAAGAAAAAAATGATACTTTTCTTAAGTGTGTGACTAAGAGAACAGAGCCTAAAAATCAACAGTGGGAAATTTTCTAAGACGAAAAACCTGAGGTCTCTCACTAAGCTTAGTGAAGCTCACCCTTTCCATATTAATCTTTTTGAGGTGAATGAGTTTGAATGTTTCTGCTAGACTCGACGCGATTAGTAGTGAGGCCGAGAGAAGATTTGTTTTAAAGCTTCCGCAACTCTGAATCTTGTTTCGCAATAATAGTTAATAGAGAATTATTATTATAATCCTGTATTGATTGTTGGGCGAGAGCCCTGAACGACTAACCCCCGGTTTTGCTTCTTCTCTCCTCCTTGTCGGGAGTGATTTCCCGAGGACGGAAAGGGTGGCCGGATCGTGGGGTGTCACATATCTACTCGAAGGTTGGCAAGAATTAGCTTACTACTCATTTATGTGTTGTAGGATGAAAGCAAAAAAGCCTCCAATTTCTCTCATACTTTGAAATTTTGATGGGTAAAGGCTTGTCGAGAAAGACGAAAAGATGATGACGGTCATCTGGAAATTGGAAAAAAATAGAAAATATGTTAAAATTTGCTAATATGTCAAATAAATATTCGTTGATTGTATCATATCAAAATGCTGCCGTGTACACATAAGTTGCGCTCAATAACTTCTCATTTTGTCATTTAACTATTAAGAACTCTTTTGTTCTTTTGTAAAGCTTACTCTAATTTTCTATTTATTTTTGAGTTTTTAATTAATTTCCTTTGTCAAAGAAATAGCGAATAAGTTAGGCCTTATTATTTCCGTATAATAATAAGTAAGAATGTATCTTTCCTCTCAATATCACGAAAGAAAAAGAAAAATTTTCCCTTATAAAGTGAAGATTTAATTTTGGAGTTTTTATTAAGACATTAGTGCTAGCTAGATTCGATATTAGATTCGTTAATATAAGATTTTTGTCCAACGTAATAATCTTTCTGTTCCATTAAAAAAGTTCACTTTATTATATTATTTTAGTACAACAAAGTAGACTCTTTTAATGAAACGGAGGGAGTAACAATTTTCATAATTATACAAATTTTCCTCCTTAACGTCTCCCTTTAAATACCAAGTTCATGTATATTAATATAGAAAAAGAACAGAACTTTTTTTTTTTTTTTTTTTGAAAAAACTTCATTCTTAAGAATTCTAATTTGAAGAACAAAGTGGGGAGGCTCATGCAAAGTCTTGTCAGTCTTGCACTATAAATAGTGCAGAACTGAAAAAGGTAAGAATTTGACCCTGATATCTGAGTAACCCGCCCAGCGCACTAACCGGTAGGGCACATCTCGTTCCTGTTAAACCATTATGAAAGGAATAGGAATCAATTTGAGTGACACAATGGAAATATGATACACATAATTAATCTTTTATAGTGAAATAAATATTTAATTGTGGTTGTTAATTATTGTCTCCTTTAACTAAAGTCTTCAATATTTTTTTATACAATCAACTCTTTTATCACGTGTTTGAATTTCTATTGGAATTTATTTAATTTTCTCCTAAACGTACTGAATCTAAACGGAGAAAATAATGAATTCGTACAAAGCAGTCCCAGCTTATATCCAAGCTGGCGGGAAAAAAAAAACTAAAAACAAACTAAGAGAACTCAGCAAAATACTAAAAAGTCCCTAAATAAGTTATAAATAGCAAAACGTACAGAATTTATAACTAATTAATTGTAACTACTAATAATATCTAAAACTCCCCCTCACGATGAAGAGTGAATATGGCAAAACTTTTGTGAACATATCAGCCATCATTAGAAACAGAATAGAATGTGGCAAAGCTTTTATGAACACATAAACAAGTTGAAACTGAGTACGAACAAGCATAAGGTGGATTGTATTATCAAGAACTTTCTTATGAACAAAGTGGCAGTCAATTCTTGTGTGTTTAGTATGCTCATGAAAAGTAGGATTGGACTCAAATAAACATTAGTGACAAAGTTAAACCTTGAGACAAATTGTTGGTGCAACAAATGCGTGAACACGATACGGATAAATAACAATTAATAGAAAATGATCGCAGAATAACAACAGATAGTAAAGACACCGAGATTTAACCTGGTTCGACAATTGGCCTACATCCACTGCTGGGAAGCACCGTAAAAATTTCACTATGCCAACACTAACACTCACAACCTCAATAAAGACACTCACACCCAAAGTTCCTTTGAGCTACGCTCCTATTTCTACCCAAGAGATAACTTTCTCTCTCTCTAAGAAATATCCCCTTTCTTCTTTCCCTTTTTCACCACTCCAAAATGGAGCCTAAAGAAACTAGAAGAAAGGATGAGAAAAGCTCAAAGCTTAAGCAACTAGCTTGCTTTGCTCTCTGATGCAATCCAGCCTAGGGATTTAAGGATAAATTGGAACAGATTTTCGGGTATATTTTTAGTCATTTCTTTGGCTGAATTCACTTACATTTGGAGCTGATTTGTTTGGCCATGGAGGGATTAATTGAAATGATATATATACATAGCTACTTAATTTCTCGTACGTAAGTGCATTTTAATAATATTATCTTAGTTATAAGCGGGCAAATTGAGGCGAGTCATTACTCTAGTGAAATGTTCGTATCCATCCATTTATGAGCAACTAAATATGCAGCACTTTAACATTAATTCATAGCCTCCAGGTAGATAGAAAAGGTGAAGAACATCATCTATCGATCCACTGATGGGTGAAATGCACTAAATACCACTTAATTATCAACTTTTGCAAAAAATACAACTTTTCTTTAAAAACTGCAATTACAAGCACTTTACTTTCAAAATGTGCGAAAACTACCACTCTATTAGTCAATTCCGTTAAGTGGCTAATAGTCAAAAAAGATAGGGGCAAAACCATCATTTCACACGTTGCTGCACTGTTTATCGCCATTTTTTTTTGAATATTCTTGTGACCTTCTTCATCGGGCCAAAATGAAGACCCAGATGACTTGTTATTACTACTACTGCTGCTATTAAAATCTCGATATGAATTGACGGAAGAATCTTCCAATTCAGGATCCACAGAGAATCTTTTCAGTACAATTATTCGAGCTGAATTTGAAACACTGTTAGCCTTCAAGAAGAAGAGGAAGAGGTCACGGGAATAGTCAAAAAAATTGGCGATGAATAGTGTCCGAAATTTTTGGGGAATACGATGAACAGTGCCGCAACGTGTGAAATGACAATTTTGCCCATGTCTTAGCCACTTAAAGGAATTCACTAAAGCAGTGGCAGTTTTTGCATATTTTGAAAGTAAAGTGCCTATAATTGTAGTTTGAAATGAAAGTGTGGTTTTTGCAAAAGTCGATAGTTTGGTAGTATTTGGTGCATTTCACCCATCCACTGATTGATTGATCATGGATATCCCTGAAGAGGTTGTGACTGAAATTCTCATGAGATTTCCCTTCAAATGCTTAATGAAATTCTGATGCGTTTGTAAAGTTTGGTGTGGTTTGATAAGAAATCCCCATTTCATTAATTTGCATCTCAACCACCCCTCTCAAAACACCAGAATAGACTATCTGTTACTCAAGCGTTGTGAGACGGACAACAGCAACACTGTCTTGTCATTCTATTCTCGACTAATTAATGGTGTGGATGCCACTGATTTTCCAGCCTTCGATCACTGTATGAAAATGATTTTTGGACCTTGCAACAGCATCGTTTGTGCCGCATGTAACTCTTACTCCATTATGTACACTCCCGATGCTTATGCTTGTAATGGTGCAAGTGATGAAATCTATTTGTGTAATCCTAGGGCTGCTACTCATGAATCTCCAAGACTTACTGACCGTCCCTTTGGGATTCCTCCTTATGTCTTCTCTATGGGATTCCTCCAGCATTCACTTGCGAGAGACAGGGTTTGAGTTTCGGATTTGATCCTTGTACTAATGAATATAAGGTTGTTTCATTTATGTTCTTTGATGATAAATATAAGTCTTTGTTTCGTTATACGATCTCAGCTCTAATTCCTGAAGACTAGCTTTGGTGATAGGAGCTGCTGGTTTGCGGTATTCTGCGGATTCACTTGGTTGGTTTGCAATTTGTATACTATTTTCCAGTGAATTCGGTTTACTTTTTAATGGTTACCTCCATTGGATTGCAACCCATGGTTCAAGAAAACAAAAAATTTATACTATGTTTTGATATGAGCGATGAGGTGATACGACAAATCTCATATACTCCATCCGTCCACTTGAGTGGACTCTTTGAGTGGGCGGAGGGA
Organism: Leptodermis oblonga; assembly: GCA_016801395.1. Classification (NCBI taxonomy): domain Eukaryota; kingdom Viridiplantae; phylum Streptophyta; class Magnoliopsida; order Gentianales; family Rubiaceae; genus Leptodermis; species Leptodermis oblonga. Next base: position 1,598,842 of record CM028754.1, read on the forward strand.
GTAACTGTGAAATTGATGAAGAATATTATAATTTTGAGAATCTTCTTGTGTTGGAGGATTCCTTGGCGTCGGTTTTAGGTTTAATGCCAAATGAAACTAGTCCAACTCCAAGAGTTTGAATTGAAATATGGGTGACGATGGAGTACGGAGAGAACAAGTCATGGATCAAAAGATTTTTGATTAACGAGCCCAAATACTTTACAAGAATTTCATTTCCCTTAACCATCTGGAACGACTATACATTGCTGCTTCAAACCAACCATGGTGAGTTGGTTTCATGGGATCTCCTGGATCATCTACTTAAGAAACACCATATTTATGAATATACTAATGATTACGCCGGAACTATTTATCCTCCTCGTTCCCTAGGAGCCATAATCATGCACAAAGAAAGTTTGATTTCAATATCCCGATTTCGATCATCATGATCAACAAGTTTAATTGGTCCTTGCTACATACTTTTCTTATACTCTAATTAAAAAGTTATTTTTTAATTTGTTTCGATAAAGATACCAGAGCTGAACAGAATTCTCAACTCACTTAACTTAAGCTGAGCTAAGATGCTAGCTAGAATGTAGATATTTTGCAATGCTAGATATTTAGATATTTTATAACCAAGTTGTGGCTTGGTGAAATTCATAACATCAGAAAATTCTTTTCTAGAAATTTCTCTCTTGGTTTCAGTTTCTGTGAATTCTATTCTTCAAATTCACCTCATTTTGAGATTTTCACATGGGATCAGAGAATCTGGAAATAAACCCGCCTCTAAAGCTTCCCAAAGTTGAAAATTTCAGCTGGTTTGAGCAATTTCTTGAGGAATCCAGCTTGTGGATCTGAAAGATATGGGGTCAATCAAACAGAAGGCGGACAGGATATAGGTGAGCCCTCTGATTTTAATTTTAATGTTCCTGATAATTTGGTTGGATTTGAGAACTGTACTCCTGTTGGAAAGTCATTACACGCGTCTACTTTGAATTATGCAATTGTTGATGATAAGCTGCCAGTGGGAGAGGATTCAAATTCAGCTAATATTAATGTTAAGACCACTACCCCACCCGTGGAGGGTTCAGTGTCTCCTGAAATCCAAGGAGGTTCACATTTTGCTGCTGTTGCAGCTTCAACTGTGACACCAGTTTGTTATGGTGCTGGGACACCTTATCTCTGGCCTAGGGCAATTTTTACAGCGAGATGCCACACTGATTCAACAGATTTTGAAAAATCTACTTCTTGTGGGGATGATGTCAACAAATATGCTGAAAATGTCCTATTGAAGTCCACAAATTCTTTGATTCCTTTGCCAGCTGAGGCTTTGGTTAATTGGTTGTCATCCCCTCTTGGTAAGGAAGGTGAGGTTCAGAAAGGAGATTCCTCAGACTCATCAAGGACTACAGAGTTGGGCCTTGTCTTCTGATTTATTGAGTGATAGCTGCGACAAAAACGGTCATGGAAGGTACTGGAAAAAGTAGGATTGCTCTACTATCTCCAAGGAGAGTTTCCACTTTTCAAGGGCTCGTGGAGTTTTCATCTGAAACAAATGATCTATATTTCTCTGCTGCTCCCCAAGCCAAGTCTAATTGTGGGACGGTTTGCTTGCCTGAAGAAGGTAGCTGTTCTTATAGTTTGATAGGGAACAAAAATTCAGTTTCCATTGATAATTTAACTTGCAGCAACGTTGTTCAGACACCGCGCTCAAATACAAGCTCAGAGAGTCGTGTTTGCCTTTCCTGGATAGACACTCATAGAAATCATTCAGTCCTGATCAAGGTAATGCGGAACCAGGTTTTCAGATGGCAAGCTTATCACCAAAAGCTCCAATGTCAATGTGGGATCCTCCCGTTTTGGGTCCTCAGTTTTTCACCTTCCCATTCGACTGATGCCATAAAAATAGAGAGGAAATTGGATGGTTGTTCTTCTTGGAATTCTGATTCCACATTGGAGAACATTTCATTATCTCATGTGAGGATATCATGGAAGGAAGGCTTATCAAGTCAGACCTTTGATATGGATGAATTTGATTGCTGCAGATGTGTGTCCGATGAAGAAAACAATGATGAAAGATCAGGTGAACTCCAGCACAAATCACTGCACGCTTTTGGAATAGAAGACGATGATCCACTCATAAATGGAAGTATTTGGTCTCCAGAGTTTCTTGAACAGGAACCAAAAATTCTTAGGAAAGAGAAAGAAATTGTCTCCTGCAGGACCTAATATTTGTGCTGAGTCCATAAGCATGGATGCAAGTGGCCTTGTGGCTTCTAGAGATTCAGATTGGAGTCTGTACTATAAAAACCATTTGTTTCAAGTGTAACATGTTCCTCTCATAATTCTTTTCTAGTTTATATGCAGCTGCAGATTGACATTATTTCTTTGGCAAAGATGATGTAATTTAGTCTCTGGCACTCTTGTCTTTGTTGACCAAGATAACTTTAAATAAGATGCAAAATCCTACCTATTCCACATGAGTCTCCATATGGCTCATTTGAAGCAAAGCATTTATGCTGTCAAGTTTTATATTTGTTAATGAGCAATGTTCCCTTTCTTGGTTGAAGTTTTCTCTTCATCAAGCTGTACTTACGTTGCTTTGAAATAGTAGACTCGGAGTATTTGTTGATTGGGTTGGTGGTAGATATTTTATTGGGAAGTAGTTCCTTTGATTTCCTCGTATGTTATTTTCCATATTTGATATGTGCATGAAAACAGAACTGTTTGGTGGGGTATGATTTTTTCCCTACACTTCCCAAATTTTTTTTAATGACTATGACTGTGCTGGGAATTATGCTTCATAGATATCTGGTTAAAATTGCTATATGATGTGAATGCACTTGAGGGCATTTTGTTGTCAATCAGTGGCTAGTTCCTGTTTGAAGACAAACTGTTCAGGAGTGAGGAACCATTTTGGGCCAAAACTAGTAATGTGGAAGGGATCTTGTCATGTGAAGCCAATTAGCATCATTTAAGAATATTGGAACTTAGTTATTCCAGGTTGGGTCTTGAACACTGCTGCTGAATATTTTTCTAAGCGCTATATTAGATGAAGGATATTTTCACAGTAATGTGCTTCTAATTTTGATAAGTGTGTCAGATACTTCATCTCTCTACTTGGGTACGTAGGCTTGGAGGTTGATACTGGATGACTGTCTTAACTCTGTTTGAAGTTATAGTTATAAGATGTTCTCATTGTGCACAAGTTGATTTTGTAATGTTAAGTTTTTAAACAATTCAACAGCCTCCTTTCTTTTGTTTCCTTTGCTGGCATCTTGAAATGATCAGCCGAGTAAATCAAATACTTAGCTGCATTTATCGATTCCAACTGTGAGGTTTTCTGTGTATTTTTTAGTCAAACTGACTCTATTGATAGTTTTTCTATCATTCATTTCTTTCTTTGCAAATGAAGGTGGTGATTCATTGAAAGACTTAAGCTTGTGCCTTTCCTACTGGGTATCAAGTCTTCAAATTTGCAGCATCACTTCTTGCTGGTTTGGTTGATAATTTTACTGCTCATTGCGTTGATGGTACAAGGTGTGCTAGTGCTTTCCATTCTCAGTCATCCATTTGATATAAGGAGCTATTTGTTTAGAACTGATCAAATGCATAGTTATTGTTTAGAGTAAAGCAATATTATGGTCCTTAGTTGGTGCGTTCCGTGTTATTTAGTGTTTGAGCTGTTGTACATTCAACAACAATAACAAAGATGCTCTATTTACTGGTTGTTCAAAGATTTAAAGGGAAAAGCACATTCTCGAAAATAACACTCAAAGCCAAAGAGATGATCCATTATTGGGGATGTTATGCAATTGATGAGCCTATATTGTCTTGCTTCTGTGTGAGTTTTTACAGAACTTTTAGTATGTAGAACTTTCAAAGCCACTGGATTCTTCTGTAGAAATTTATTCAGGGGGCGTATCCCATGCTTTGTCTTACTTGCATCATTGTTTATCGACTCCTATATTGATTAAGTTGAAGAAGCAGAGAGCTGGAAAAGAAAGTTAAAGGAATGCTCTCATAAGTCCAATGTTGCGTCATTCATCTGAGTTCTTACATATGCATAGGTTTATCAAAACTTGAGTTCTCTGCTTGCTGTATTATGAGCGTTTTTGTTGCAAGTTATGCCTTTACCTTTCTGCGACAAAAGTTTGACACATAATTGTAAAAAAGAATCAGCAATATCCAAGACTTGCATTGCGAATGAACCAAATATATAATTAAAATACATTCATTAGTTGTGATGACCACAAAATTGCAACAAAAAGCATAGATAAAGGGCTATTTCGCAACTGCTTAAACAAAATGGACCAAATGTGCCATGAGGCCCAACAAAAAGTACCTAAAATCAGTGGCGGATTTAGGATGGGGGCACTAGGGGCACGTGCCCCCACTGACCTCACCCTAAACCCTTTTGTGTATATATGCATACTATAATTAATTTTTTTCAATAATTTATGCGTCCCACTACTGTATAAGTATTTTTTTTTTCTTTCAAAGACAAGTATGAAATCGCTTATTTTACCCACTTCGTTACGAATTATTAAGTACTTAAAATTTGGTATTGAGCTCATAGAAAAAAATAAAAATCTGTCAAACTATTAACATAATTCTTTATTTCTCCTTCACAACCAATTCTTTATTTGTTTTTTCACCTATGAAAATTGCATCTAATTATAGTTAGCATTTGTAGTTGTTTAATTATTTTAACCATATTTCACAATCTCGTGAGAAACTTTGAATAAATATGATTGTCTAGTTACAAATAATAAAAATAATTCGTGAAGTTAACAAAGAAAAAATTATAAAATAATGTCGAAATATGAAAAATCGTGAACAACTGTACGTTAAGTTAAGTAACATGATGCTTTTTAAAATTTTGGAAGTTTTATATCTTTGTTACTTTAATTATATTTTTTTCATGTATAATGGATACTGATGTGCCCCCATTAATTTCTTTTTCTGGCTCCGCCACTGCCTAAAGTGCGATTTTTCCTTTTTGTGTGCGTTGACTATTAGTTGCTGCCGGTCTATTCTTTTCTTTCTCGCGACTCAGTGAAACACATATTGGATAACTACTAATCATGGATAACTAATACTTCATTTGTCCCAAAATAAATGTCACTTAAGCATTTCTTATATATATATATATATATATATATATTATATATAAGAAATGCTTAAGTGACATTTCACTAAGTATATATAAGAAATGCTTAAATGCTTAAGCATTTCTTATATATATAAATATAAGAAATGCTTAATTATATATATATATATATAAAAAATTAATTCACTAAGTATTTTTGTAGAAATTTGTAACATACTACACAAAGTAACATATATAATCAAATTATTGCAGTGGAATGGTGGAATGGTCAGATGCAATAGGAATTACTCCGACAATGCAAGTCCAAGTATTCCCGTCTCTAGAGTACATGCAGGTAGGAAGTCTTCCCAAATTGAGTGTTTTTCCAAACTTGGGTACCTTACCAAGTCTTAGATCACTGAGTGTAAATGATTGCAAAAATTTGACGATTGTGGCACCAAATGGTGAATGGAATAGAGGGCTTGAGAATGAGATGTCCCCTAAAAAGGTTGAAATTGGTTCAGATGCCCAATATTACTTTCCATCCCTACGTTCTCTAAAGGCTCTGTTCTCTTGTGGCTTTGGTAGAGAATCATCATTCTTTTTTTTTCAAAATTTTACACAAAAAAACAACTTCACCTTTTCAACAATTTAAAATTAAAATTTTAAAATTCACTCTAAATACCTACTCACATAAATTCAAAAAATAACACAATTATTACACTTTTTTATCTCTCACCTACACAATTTCCCAAAAAAAACTTCCCTCCAAAAAATTTCTAACAAAAAACTTCCCTCTAATAAAATTTCCTCTACCAAAGCCATAAGAGAACAGAGCCTTAGTACTATAGATAGAAAAAAAAATTTGTTAGGGAAGAATTTTATTTTGGAGGGAATTTCTTTTGAAAATTTGTGTAGGAAAGAGAAGAAAAAATGTAATGATTATGTTTTTTTTAAATTTATTGAGTGAGAATTTAGAGGAAATTTTTAAATTTGAATTGTGAATTTTATAAAAATAATGTTGTTTCTTTATGTAATATTTTTGAGAAAAAATGATATTTTTCCTGATTATGTTCGGAAAAGAACATACCAAGGATTGAAGGTGGTGAAAAGTTGAGTGCACCACTTTGCAGCCTCATCCCAAGTTGTGCGCCACTTGAGGACTTGAGTATCTACTGCAACCCTGGATCCCGGCCTAAGGATCTGCAACACCTAACCAGCATTAGGGATTTAACTCTTGGATCATCATGGGGTTCTGAAGATCTTGAAGTTGATTGTTTTCCTTGGCCCTTCCCTACGAGTCATTTTTCCGTCTCTCTTTCGTCTCTCGAGTTATTCGGAAGATGTTTGCCAAAAGTCACATCCATTCCTCATGAAATTCAGCAAGTGGCTACTTTGAGGAGCTTAAAGATACATTACTTTGATGGATTGGAAGATCTTCCAGAGTGGCTGGGTGATTTAGAACGTCTTGAAGAGTTGCGCCTTTCGTACTGTAAAAACCTGAAGCCGCTACCTTCTGGGGAAGCATTGCAACGCCTTTCCAACTTAAAGAGACTATGGATTCATGGATGTCCTATACTGAAAGAGAGATGTAGGAAAGAAATTAGTGGCCCAAAATTGCCCATATCCCCAATGTACGAATCGATTGATGAGGATGGATGACAGCTGGATGCAGATAGACAGCTCTCGTGATAAAATTTCAATACAATTTTTAATGTGAGTACAATTTTAACATTAATTATTTATGTATTAATTCTTTGTACGTGTAGGTTTGGAGACAGTGATCCTCCAATGCAAAGTTCATCTGATTTTGCTTCTTTCTTTTTCTCCTCAAATTTTTCCAGCTATGGAATTTAAAGTTGATGTCTGAAGCTTCCTACAACTGCAACTGCAACTTCCTAAAATGCAAAGTAATTTTTTTTTTTTTTTTGGTTTATTGATAAAATTGACCAGAATTCAACTTTTGAAGTTTGCTAGCATTGGATCTATTTTGTAGTTAATTTGATGAATCTTTATTTCCGCTTTCGCTTATGCCGTTTTTACAATATTTTGTAGTTAATTTCATTCTATTCTAACACTTTATTTACTCGTTGAGTGAGAGGTTTTTGTTGGAAAAACTTCAAAATGTTATAGTTGATTGTTATCCACAGCAAGATATTAATTTTGAAAGCCATTGAATAGTGCTTATCTGATAGCTCGATCGGTCCTACTTCTTTTCATGATTTTATTTATTATCTCTTAGTATTAATTCGGCTATGTTGAATGTCATTATCTCGGGTTGTAATTTACTTTGTTGGCAGATTGCTCAGAGAAATAGTTTGGATGTGGATTTTGACTTGGCGTTGGGATTTGCTTCACATTATGGAAAAATTGGCACAATGGAATGCTTAGTGGAAGAGGGTAATGCCATGCCCTTTTTAGGTCCATTAATGAGGGCAGCTGAAAGGGGTTGCATGCCTGTGGTTCAGTGGTTTGTTCACAGCTGCTACCTCTAGCAGTCAGGTCGAGGTTGCAGCTTATCTCCTCCCTCATGTCCCACAGCATGTCCTAGCTGCGTTGAGCATTGAAATTCTTTTTGTGCCTAAGAGAATATACATTACATTCAGAAGGATGATAATTCGATTATGGGCATGTATATTTTCTGGCTTGTTTTAATCTGTTGGCCGTTAGTTCTGTGTTTCTACTGTTTCCTTGTTCCTCGACTGCGGTTTTGACTTAACATCTCATCGATTCAGTCCAAAACCAAAGAAACTGCACTGTAAAATTGCCAATTTTATATGGTTTTGGGATTATGAAGCGATGCGTTTGTTACCATGTGTTCTCAAGACTTTTCTAACCTTAACCTACAAGAACAAGAACAAATGAGAAACTTTCTTCTGTAATAAATGAACTGATAAACCCTTGGAGGCGTTTTCCAATCGTCAACCCTCTGCACTAGAGACCATAATCTGTATATTTAGGGAAATGTATTACAGGTAAGTTTCATATACATTAAGGCACATAAATATTTCTCATCACGATGACACAAAAGTCATCAATTTCACCCGAAAAGAAGAAGGTTAAATTGTAGAACCTGCAAGTCAGACTGATACATTCTTTGTCCAAAAGGCCAACTGGGTATTGATGACCCTGCCCTTGCTCTAACACAACTGCTACTTCACTTATACCGCATTTATTCATCAAAGTTTGAGCAGAAAGAAGGCTCATCGTTGGAGTTACTGTCAATGGTGTCTCACCCTCTTCTCCATCAGGTTCACATATATCAGATACTAGAAGCTCCTACAATTCAAAATCCTTAAGTTTTGCTTAAACCACATGATAATGAGAAATCAAAGAATCAAAGCAGTCTAAAAGGCACCTTGGAGATTTTGGTTTTCGCATTCAACCTTTCAATGAACTGCTGAATATTAGCGAGAGTTATGAGGCCAATCAGGATACTCCTGTCATCAACTATCACTGCACAAGACTGCTTCTCCGCTAACAAGAGGGATACCGCTTGTGCTATTGAAGTGCTTGGAAGGACAGTAACAAAGTTGGTTCTCATGCCCTCTGCAACAAAAATCCTATCTGCTATGTTACTTGTTTCATCATCAGGGTCATCCAGTGAGGGTGAACCCTGCTGTTATTAAGTTCCACTTTGTTATTTGATATTTTCCCACCAAAAGAAAGGGCGGGCGATGTAGCAGATGAGCTGGATGAAGATACTTCAAGCTGTGGACTTATACTGGAAACCTTATCATTAGCTTCCTTGCTTCCTTTAACATCCTTTCTTGTTGTCAGCTCAGATGTAATCCATGACGATAGCCCCACAGCACCTAAAAGTGGAAGAACAATCCGGTAATCTTGTGTCAACTCAAACAGAAGCAGAACTGCTGTAAGAGGTACCTGGCATACCCCTGCTATAGTAGCTGCCATACCAACCTGCACAACAAAATTGAATGTAGTTATTTTGTGCTCAATGAAACACAGTACACAAGATTGCTTTGTTAAACAACATCCTGAATGCACCCCATTACTAGTTTCCGGGTCTAAGCACACGTTTAGTCACAAAGCAGAATAATTCCATCCAAGTATCAAAAGCACCAAAATATGACACTGGCTTGTGTTACTTTATCTAAAGCCAACTGATGAATAGAAGCAATTGATCTGCTTACAAGTGTGGGAAGCATTCAGACTGAGTCATTTGGCATAATTAAATAGTACCAGGCCATATGCTTCTGGTGATGCAACTTCCAAGAAGGGTAAATGAACTATGGGGTTGGACTGAGAAATCACAAAGCCAACGATTCTTCCATAAGCCATTCCAGTAGCAGCACCAATAAACAAGGATGGTGCATAATAGCCCCCAACTAAACCGGATGCCCGACAGAGTGAAGTAGAAAATATTTTGACTGCCACGAGCTGAAGCAAGAGATCAGCAGAAATACCTTCCACTAAAAGACGTGATTCCAACAAGATATCAACATTCTCAAACCCCCAGTAGGAAAAATGGATTTTGGAAAACCGGAAACCTTCTGAATATTGTCAATAGTTACCACCATAAATGTAGTGCATCTAGAAAAGGAGACAGATACTAAGCCACAAACCGTTCCCAGCAAAAGATATAGTGGCAGTTCCGAAAAAAACAGGAGAGAGATTCAGTATTAATCTCGAGCAAGGAGAAACAATTAATGGCATGTTATCTTTCCCCATATGGCAACTTTTTTTTTCCATCTCATTTTACTCTCACTTTCATTTTATAATAATTTCTCATCAATTCCAATACACTTTTTTACCTTTCCCAAACACCTTTTCATATTTCCCAAAATCCTTTTTATATTTCCAATATATTTTTAATAATTTTAAAATCCAAAACACCTTTCAAAAGGCATACCATACGGGGCCTTAACTTTTGGAAAAGAGAGCAAAATGAGATGAAGATGAAAGCAATGTAGAACCAGCAGTGGCTTTAGTTGCTTATCCAATTACCAGTGCTTCCAAAAGTTTAACTATAACAACAACAACAACAACAACAACTAAGCCTTTTTCCCACTATATGGGGTCGGCTATATGGATCACATATCGCCATCGTGTACGGTTGTGGCACATCGCCATCAAAAGTTTAACTATAGAGTCAAAAAAAAAAAAACACTAATGATAGTATGAGCAAAGAAAATCAGTGATTACCACTTGGTGAACAGCAGTCGTAGTTTGGCACTGTGAAGCCAGGCTGAGAGCCAAGACCAATTTCTGCCACCGCAGAAGCTATAACTGCACTACGAATGACCATTGAGGTTGTGTCTGTTAATGATGAGGATGATGCTGCTGGTGCTCACCACAACACTGATTCTACAGCAAAAAAGCAACCTGCAACAGCTGCATTGAACCCTGCAGAAGAATGGAAGTGAAAAAGTTAATATATACAACAACAACAACAACTAAGCCTTTGTCCCACTATGTGGGGTCGGCTATATGGATCACATCTTACCATCGTGTACGGTCAGGGCACATCGATTCATTTATATTCAAAAATGACATATCATATTTTAAAGTTGTTTTCCAATTCTTTTTAAGTCTTCCTCTACTCCTATTTATATTAATTGCTTCTTTATTTTCTACCCGTCTTACTGGGGCATCTAGAGGTCTCCAACGTACATGCCCAAACCATCTTAGGCGTGTTTCTCTCATTTTTTCATCTATTGGGGCTACTCCTACTTTGTTTCTAATGCTTACATTACTTATTTTATCTAACCTAGTATGCCCACACATGCACCTCAACATTCTCATTTCTGCTACTCTCATTTTTTGCTCATGTTCATATTTAGTCGCCCAACACTCCAAACCATAAAGCATCGCCAGTCTTATAGCCGTTCTATAAAATTTTCCTTTTAGCTTTTGCGGCACTTTATGATCACAAAGTATAGATGATGCACTTCTCCATTTAGTCCACCCTGCTTGAATCCTCTGTGTTACATCTTTATCAATTACTCCATTTTCTTCTATTATAGATTCTAAGTATTTGAAGTTTTTCGATTCATTTAATTCATATTCACCAAGTGAGAAAAAAAAAAAAAAAACTCCTGATGCATATACCACGGTTTTGAAATCTCAAGAGCTATAACAGTCAACAACTTAGAGGCAAACTAAATGAAGAATTGCATCAATATCCAAGGGAGAGGAAGAAAGAAGAGGACGAGGAGAGCTGTTTAGGATGCAGTAACTTTAGGGGCTCAATCAGATTATACGTATAGTACAAATTACAGAGGGGGAGGCAGGGAACACTCATATAAACTGAATGCATCTCCAAGAAAGATATGACTACTTGTACATGGACATTAGGCATAGCCTGGAATGCGGAATTTTACAGTAAACTAGTACTGTTATAGCAAATTAAGCAACTTAAAGTCCGCATCTAAACAGAAAGCACTGCATGTAAATGCTACGGGTAATTAGAAGGAGTGAAAAAGAAACGTCCAGATTAACTGAGAATGCAGGAAAACGAACCAGAAGAGATTCCAGCAGCAGACCCTGCAGCCTTGAGTGACAACTTTCTGTAATTACCACTGTCGAACAATGTACCAACACCCTGGGCAACAGAGGTCCCAGTGTTGCCAGTTCCCAAATTGACACAAGCAGCCAGTGCCTTAAAAACTGGCCCCAGAGTTGCTTTCACTTTAATTGGCAAATTCCAATTGTTTGGCCTCCAAAGCATTTTGAAGCAGGTTTAGCAAAGTAACTAACAGACCTCCACAAGCAGGAACGAAGATAACACGCTGCCATTTAACTTGAATAGGCTCCTCTCTTAACCATGAGGCATCTCCATCAGGAATACCATCCCAAAGGATGTCGCGTATTTCATGCACCTAATATGATTCAAAAATGAGAAAAGAACAGAAAGATCAGTTATGACTTGCAAGCAAGAAATCCAATAACGTAGATCCTGCAAGCAAAAACCCTATAATGGATTAAGCCTCCATACCCATCGAAACCTAAATCCCATCGAACCCTTCGCCATGCTTGAATTCTTAGAAAATTTTAGAAAAAAATCGAACAGGGACGTTTGTGCAATTTTGCTAAAGTTGGTCCCAAGAATTAGAAATCGAACCAAAGTGAGTTTTGATCGATTCTAAACCATGGGAAAGGCTCTAAATCTCTTAAGGAAGTCAATGGTGTGAAGATTCGGACTTGAAACGATAAAAACGGTGCAAAATTAGAGTTTTTGGAGTTTAAACTTGGAACTGTTCGCGGCGGATTTTAGCAGATTTAAGGTTGTTTTGGATTGAATTTGTTATGGATTTTGTTCCCTATGATGCAAGGAATGTTTTGCAAAAAGAATCGAACAAAATGGTTGAGAAATGAGAATTTTAGGAAATTTGTGGAGAGGTTTCAATGGGTATGGAGCTCGGAAGAAAAAGAAGAAGGCTCTGCAAATTCACTATTTTATGTTTTCTTCAATTTTTTATTTTAAAAAAAAATTGGGGAAGATGAACATTGAAAAGACATTTTTGCCCTGGATTTTTCGTCCCGTCATCGAGTTAACGGCCGTTAGGGCGAAAATGGTACTGGGCACACGTTTTAAAAGTAAAGTGCTTGTATTTGGAATTTTTAAAGGAAAGTGGTATTTTTTTCAAAACACGATAATTAAGTAGTATTTGGTACATTTCACCCTTTTATAAAAGAATTTTTTAAATGTAAAAAGTAACTTAAAAATGTAAGAAAAAGTATATTGAACATAACATATATAAAAAAATATATTAGAAAGTGGACAATGTTTTTTTTTTTTTTTTATTCAACTATATAAGCTCCATTTACTTTTGATCGAGTCTTTTTTAAATTATTTATTATTATTGACATTTTCTTTCAATTGTGGAGCATCGATGAAAAGCTAATTTTATATACCCACTAGGTTAATTTTATATAAGCCATTTGCTGATTCACCCATGCATATACATCCATCGATATTAATTATTAGACTTTTTAAGAATTTTTATATAAAAAAAAACCATTTCTTTCCAACTATGCTTTTATTATAAAATTTAAAAAAATGCTATTTTTCATTTATTTTCTATTTTATTTATTTTTATTTCTTAATTACTTTATCACTTATTACTTAAATATACTTCTAATCTTATTTCTAATATCTTAATCTTAATCTAAACATTTAAAATTTTATGCTCCAAAAATATTTCTTCATTTATTAAAATTTTAAAGAAAATCATACAAGTCCATAACTATACATATTTTCCAAATTTTCTCATTTTTCTACTTTTCCTATTTTTCATTCCAAAATTCCCAAATTAAACTAATATATCTATTTTCATATATCCTTAAACATAATCTTTCACGAAATTAACACCTTAATTCTAAATTAAACATCACAATTTCTAAATTAAAATGCGAAATATTAAGATTTAAACCTTAAGATTTCATAACCAAATTAATTAAGAAAACTCACAATCTTTATAATTATACCTAATTGAGTTTATAAACTAACAATATGCTAAAATATAAATTACAAAGGTTAAACTAGGGTGAGAAACTACGGGATCTTACATGTGTTGCCAACGGTGGTTGTAGCGGTGGTGGTGCGGCGGAAGAAGACCAAGGGTAGGGATTAAAAAAAGGAGGGCAAATTTGGGGGGCTCGGGATATTTTCGTCGTTTCATCGAGGTATTAGGTTTGAGTGATAGAAAGGGGGGGGGGGGAGGAGGGGTATAGTTTTTAAAACACGGGAGCTAGAAGCATAAGGATTATAACAAGGGGATAACATGTGATTTACCCTAATTTTAATATATGTTATTTCTAATCATCGATGTTAATAATGATTAATGAAGATTGAGACAAAATTAATTCAACTGCACCAAACCAAACAGATAATATTGTTGAATTCATTATCCTGGAATAATACGTACTACCAGCCCTCATTGATCACAATTAAGTAGTTCATTATATATATATATATATATATAATACTCTCCCCTTTTCATTAGAAGAGTCCACTTATTATACTAAAATAGTTCAATAAAATGGACTCTTATAATAGAGCGGATGAAGTATATGGAATCAAATAAATGGTTGCATTTTATTGTGATCGAGATGATAAGGTCTATCTTGTGGCAAAACCAAAATAAAATCTTTGAGGGGTCTAATATATGAACAAATTTTTTCGTAGAGTAAAGTACATATATAAATATAAATATATATATATATATATCTATATAAGAGAAAAAGACTATAAAGAGAAAAAAAGTCAATTCACAACAAAAACACCCATAATTAATGAGTTTCATATCATCTTATAACTAAATTAGTTAGGTTCAAATAAAAATATTTTGGCAACACCCCTTATTTTAGTTCTTCTGTTGTCACTTATATTGAATATATTATATATAACAAAGTTCTCTGGCCTCCAACTTCTATGACCTGTAAGCTCGCTCTAGTTGAAATACTAGAGATGCCTATGTAAAAATATCTTTTTTAAATCACCACATATAATAATTAATTTACATAGTGAAAAAAGTTTAGGGATTTGTTATTGATTAACATGAAAATCACTTGAACAAAGATCGTTTAGTAGTATTATTATATACGTAAATGTAACCTCAATCACTATGAGTATTATTATATACGTAAAATTTTTATTGTTCGAATTGTCAGGTTCCTTCGAATAGAAAAGTATTTAATTTTTAAAAGATACTCCCGGCTGACCAACTAAACTTCTAGAATAGTGGTAGAGTTATGACTTAGTACTATAGAGGAAGTCATGGGTTTAATAAATGATTGTGTACAAAAGTAGAAAAGTTCTATTTTATTTTCTTACTCTCTATATCTATACTAATATAATTATTTGTCTTATTCAAATATATATATTCATAATTGATACACATACGTTTAAAAAGTAAAGACATTTATCTTATCTACTGGATGAGAGGAGGTTGGCCAAAATTAGCTTACCACTCATTTATGTGTTGTAAGATGAAAGCAAAATGCCTCCAAATTCTCTCATACTTTGAAATTTTGATGGGTGCAAGCCTGCGGAGAAAGACGAAAATATGATGACGGTCATCTAGAAACAGGAAAAAAATTAGAAAATTAATAATACTTTTATAATTTTACATATGTTAAAATCCGCTAATATGTCAAATAAATATTGGTTGATGGTACCACATAAAAATACTGCCGAGTACACATCTGTTGCGTTGAATAATTTCTCATATTGTCCTATTTAACTATTAAGAACTCTATTCTTGTTTTGTAATGCTTACTCTAATTTTCTATTTATTTTTGAGTTTTTAATTAATCTCCTTTGTCAAAGCAATAGCCAATAAGTTAGGCCTTATTATTTCCTCTCAATATTAGGAAAGAAAAAGAAAATTTTCACTTTTAAAGTGAAGATTTAATTTGGAGTTTTTATTAAGACATTAGTGCTAGCCAGACTCGATATCAGATTCGTTAATATAAGATTTTTGTCCTAACATAATACTACTTCTGTTCCATTAGAAAAGTTTACTTTATTATACTGTTTTATTATAACAAAATGAACTCTTCTAATGAAACGGAGGGAATCATAATTTTCATAATTATACAATTGTTAGCGCGAAAAAGCGAAAATAGAGTAGTAAATCAATTAATTGAAAGAAGTTGCTGCTCCAATATTCGTGCTACTTTGCATGCCTTATTAATTGTTAAACTACTTTTTTTTTTTTTTTTTTTGAAAAACTTCATTCTTAAGAATTCTAATTTGAAGAATAAAGTAGAGAGGTTCCTGCAAAGTCCTGTCAACCTTACACTATAAATAGTGCAGAACTGACAAAAGTATGAATCAAACTCCCCAACATTTGAGTGGCCCGCCCAACTCACTAACCGTTAGGGCACATCTCGTTCTTGTTAAACCATTATGAAAGGAATAGGAATCGATTTGATCGACCACAATGGAAATATGATACACATAATTAATCTTATACAATGAAATAAATGTTTAGTTATTGTTGTTAATTAATGTCTCCTTTAAACTAAAGTCTTCAATCTTTTTTTATAAAATCAACTCCATTTTTGTCACGAGTTTGAATTTCTATTGGAATTTATTTAATTTTCTCCTAAACGTACTGAATGTAAACAGAGAAAATTATTTTTCTATATTGAATAACAATGAATTCGTACAAAGCAGTCCCAGCTTATATCCAAGCTGGTGGAAAAAAACTAAAAAGAAACTAACAGAACTCAGCAAAATACTAAAAAGTCCCTAAATACTCCTTGCCACATACTTTTCTTATATTCTAATTAAAAAGTTCTTTTTTAATTTGTTTCGATAAAGATACCACATGAGCTCAACAGAATTCTCAACTCACTTAACTTAGCTGAGCTAAGATGCTAGCTAGAATGTAGATATTTTGTAATGCTCAATTTTGTGGTGTATTTTAGCTAAATTATTAGTAAGAGCAGGTTAAGCTAGCTATATATAACCAAGTTGTCACTTGGCGAAATTCATAATATCAGAAAATTCTTTTCTAGAAACTTCTCTCTCTGGTTTTCAGTTTCTGTGAATTCTATTCTTCAAATTCACCTCATTTTGAGATTTTCACATGGTATCCGAGAATCATGAGAGATCTAATTCTCACCAATTAAAGTTAAGATTACACTTTCCGATGTCTGAATTTTACCAATTCAAAATTAAATTGAAGATCACCTACTAAAATGGAGGATTCGCAGATTTTGAAGGGAGTTCCTCACAAAGATTGGAAGGAAGTTTTCACATGTATGGAAATGAAGATCCTTTGTATCTTCACAGCTCACCTCATATCACTCTGGAGTGGTCTTGGTATCTGAATTTTTTACTGAAAAGAACTACAATGGATGGAGTAGATCCATGCTTATTTCTCTTCATGAATCCAGGGATAAAATAGAATTTATAACTAGAGATGTCGAAATGCCTGCTGAAGAATTAGCCATTCATAAATAGTGAAAAAAGGTGAATTCAACTTTTGTTTCCTGGATCTTAATTCACTGAGCAAGGAGATTGCTCATGGCTTCCTTTTTGTGAAAGATGCAAAGGTGTTATGGAAAGTATTGGGAGAAAAATACGGAGTTAACAGAGCATATTCAATGATAATTTCTGTTGAGAAGCAGAAATTAGTACAAACTAACAGAAATTAGCAGTAAGAAACTGACAGATCCTATGCTATGGGAAAAGGAGGTAACAAGAAAAGTTCTGAAGAGACTGATCTGAAGTGTGATTTCTGCAATGCTGTTTTGGCATTTTGACCTTTTGTTTATTTCTTTTATGTTGTTCTAACTCGCACAAGTGACCTGCAAAACCATAAAACAAACAAAGAAAATAAAACAGATAATTTGTTAGCGAAGTTAATGTGGAAGGGCTGAGGCGCTAGTCGCTGTCTTTAGGTGATTCAAGCCCTTCTACAAAGAATTATTTTTGGTGCAACAGAATTGTCGAAACTTATCACCCCTGGGATACAACAGCCCAGCACACTCGCTGTGTTTTCCTAACAATCTGCACAATTATTAGGAAACTGTAACCAACTCTTCTAACACATTTTTGTTCCTTGCGAAAGCTAAATTTTGTTTTAGGGATTTGTATGAAACACAGAAAAGATTGCACACTCAATTCTTTGCTCATTTGACTCATATATATACATAAAGAATTAAAATTGGCTTTAATTCAAATTGGTAAAACAGAAGGCATCATGTAATAATTGATTCCCTTATTTTTCACCTTTATTTTTCACAAATATGAATGGAATTACTTTAGTAGGCCAAACGGAAATGATCAATGCAATATTGATTCTCATTGAAACGCATTCTAATTATAATAAAATATTAAAGTGACATTAATTCATACAATTGTTTAGAAACTGAAGAATCAATTTACAATAATGTTTTAATAAAATAATTACTTCAATTGCATTTTCAAAACTTCGGTTACCAAAAATTAAGCATTCTCACAAATGCTAAAGATTATTACTCAAATCATTTTTGTAACTCATCAAACTTATAACTGAATGTTTAACACAAAAATTAAAACTACAATTTGATTAATAAAAAATGAATTTTATTAATATGTTCCAACATTTTGTCAGAGTAACATTGTAGAAAGAGACAAAACAATCCAAAAAGGAAAAAGGTCCCTCCATTCCCAAATTTGAAACCATGGAAGAGAAGAACAAGAGGAAGAAGAAGCAGCAAATGGAATTGAAGCAGAGATTACCAGAGCTTCTGTATCCATTGAAGGCCCTAAAGTTTGCCTTGGCTCTCTGCTATCACACTCAAAGCAGCCCTCCCATCTTCAGAGAAAGCCCAAATCTTGCTCTAAAAGCACTTAAAAGAATAAACACCTCGCTGCAAAATCAGAATCAGCTCCTGATTTAACAAGGCCTGGACATAAACCCTCTTCACTGAGGTCCAGCAAGAAGCCTTTTTTCCTTCCCCATTGGCAATCTGGCAAAGCATCCCAAAGGTTAAAAATTTCAGCTGGTTTGAGCAATTCCTTGAGGAATCCAGCTTGTGGGTCTGAAAGTTATGGGGTCAATCAAACAGAAGGAGGACAGGGTATAGGAGCCCTCTGATTTTAATTTTAATGTTCCTGGATTTGAGAACTGTACTCCTGTTGGAAAGTTATTGAACACGTCTACTTTGAATTATGGAATTGTTGATGATAAGCTGCCTGTGGGAGAGGATTCAAATTCAGCTAATATTAATGTTAAGGCCACCACCCCACCTGTGGAGGTCTCAGTGTCTCCTGAAATCCCAGGAGGTTCACATTTTGCTGCTGTTGCAACTTCAACTGTGACACCGGTTTGTTATGGTGCTGGACACCTTATCTCTGGGGTTACAGATAAAAGGAAATGCAGGTCTAGGGGAATTCTTACTGTGTGATGCCACACTGATTCAACAGATTTTGAAAAATCTACTTCTTGTGGGGATGAAGTCAACAAATATGTGCTGAAAATGTCCTATTTAGAAATTCTTTGATTCCTTTGCCAGCTGAGGCTTTGGTTAATTGGTTGTCATCTCCTCTTGGTAAGGAAGGTGAGGTTCAGAAAGGAGATTCCTCAGACTCATCAAGGACTATAGAGTTGGCCCCAATCTGTACTCTGTCTTTATCTTCATCATTCTGCCAATTGTCTTCTGATTTATTGAGTGATAGCTGCGACAAAAAAGGTCATGGCGATTCTGATGCCATGGCAAGTACTGGGAAAAGTAGGATTGCTCTACTATCTCCAAGGAGAGTTTCCACTTTTCAAGGGCTCCTGGAGTTCTCATCTGAAACAAATGATCTAGATTTCTTTGCTGCTCCCCAAGCCAAGTCTAATTGTGGGACGGTTTGCTTGCCTGAAGAAGGTAGCTGTTCATATAGTTTGATGGGGAACAAAAATTCAATTTCCATTGATAATTTAAGTTGCAGCAATGTTGTTCAGACACCAAGCTCAAATACAAGCTCAAAGAGTTGTGTTTGCCTTTCCTGGATAGACGCGCATAGAAATCAATTCAGTCCTGATCAGTAATGTGGAACCAGGTTTTCAGATGGCAAGCTTATCACCAAAGGCTCAAATGTCAATGTGGGATCCTCCTGTTTTTGGTCCTCAGTTAGCTAACTTAGCTTCACCTTCCCATTTGACTGACGCCATAAAACTAGAGATAAAAGTGGATGGTTGTGCTTCTTGGAGTTCTGATTCCACATTGGAGAACATTTCATTATCTCAGATGAGGATATCATGGAGGGAAGGCTTATCAAGTCAGACCTTTGATATGGATGAATTTGATTGCTGCAGATGTGTGTCCGATGAAGAAAACAATGATGACAGATCAGGTGAACTCCAGCACAAATCACTGCACGCTTTTGGAATAGGAAACGATGATCCACTCATAAATGGAAGTCTTAGGTCTCCAGAGTTTCTTGAACAGGAACCAAAAATTTTAGGAAAGAGAAAGAAATTTTTTCTCCTGCGGGACCTAATAATTGTGCCGAGTCCATAAGCACGGATGCAAGTGGCCTTGTGGCTTCTAGAGATTCAGATTGGAGTCTTGACTACAAAAACCATTTGTTTCAAGTGTAACATGTTCTTCTCAAAATTCTTTTATAGTTTATATGCCGATGCAGATCGACATTTTTTCTTTGGTAAAGATAATGATATAATTTAGTCTCTGGCACTCTTGTGTTTGTTGACCAAGATAACTTTAAATAACATGCAAAATTCCACCTATTCCACATGAGTCTCCATATGGCTCATTTGAAGCAAAGCATTTATGCTGTCAAGTTTTATATTTGTTAATGAGCAATGTTCCCTTTCTTGGTTGAATATTTGTCTTCGTCAAGTTGTACTTGCGTTGCTTTGAGCCAGTAGACTCTGAGTATTTTTTGATTGGGTTGGTGGTAGATATTTTATTGGGAAGTAGTTCCTTTAATTTCCTCGTATGTTATTTTCCATATGTGATATGTGCATGAAAACCGAACTGTTTGGTGGGGTATGATTTTTTGCCTCCGCTTCTGAAATTTTATTTAATGACTATGACTGTGCTGGGAATTCTGCTTCATAGATATCTAGTTAAAATTGCTATATGCTGTGAATGCACTTGAGGGCATTTTGTTGTCAATCAGTTGCTAGTTCATGGTTTTTGAAGACAAACTGTTCGGAGTGAGGAACCATTTTGGGCCAAAACAAGTAATGTGGAAGGGATCTTGTCATGTGAAGCCAATGAGCATCAATTAAGAATTTTGGAACTTAGTTCTTCTAGTTTGGGTCCTGGACACTACTGCTGAATATTTTTCTGAGCGCTATATTAGATGAAGGATATTTTCACTGCGCTTCTAATCTTGATAAGTGTGTCAGATACTTCATCCCTCTACTTGGGTACGTAGGCTTGGAGGTTGATACTGGATGACTATCTTAGCTCTGTTTGAAGTTATTTATAAGATGTTCTCATTGTGCACAAGTTGATTTTGTAATTTTAAGTTTTTAAACAATTCAACAGCCGAGTAAATCAAATACTTAGCTGCATTTATCGATTCCAAGTGTGAGGTTTTCTATGTATTTTTTACTCACACTGACTCTATTTATAGTTTTTCTATCATTCATTTCTTTATTTGCAAATGAAGTTGGTGATTTATTGCAAGACTTAAGCTTGTGCCTTTCCTACTGGGTATCAAGTCTTCAAATTTGCAGCATCACTTCTTGCAGGTTTGGTTGATAATCATGTAAGATAATTTTACTGCTCATTGCGTTGATGGTACAAGGTGTGCTAGTGCTTTCCATTCTCAGTCATCCATTTGATATTAGAAATGATCAAATACATAGTTATTGTTTAGAGTAAAGCAATATTATGGTCCTTAGTTGGTGCGTTCCGTGTTATTTAGTGTTTGAGCTGTTATACATTCAACAATAATAACAAAGATGCTATATTTATTGGTTGTTCAAAACGAAAAACAGTCTTGATAATAACACTGAAAGCCAAAGAGATGATCCATTATTAGAGATGTTATGCAATTGAAGAGCATATTGTGTCTTGATTCTGTGTGTGAGTTTTTACAGAACTTTTATTCTGTACAACTTTCAAAGCCACTAGATTCTTCTATACAACTTTTATTCGGGGGCGTATGACGTATTCCATGCTCTGTCTTACTTGCATCATTGTTTATCGACTCTTGTATTGATTAAGCAGAGAGCTGGAAACGAAGGTTAAATGAATTCTCTCATAAGTCCAATGTTGCATCATTCATCTGAGTTCTTACAGATGCATAGGTTTATCAAAACTTGAGTGCTCTGCTCTCTCTGTTTTATGAGCGTTTTTGTTGCAAGTTGTGCCTATACCTTTCCGCGGCAAAATTTTGACACATAATTGTAAAATAGAATCAGCAATATCCAAGACTTGCATTGCCAACGAACCAAATATATAATTAAAATGCATTCATTAATACATAATTGACTTTTGAAGACCACAAAACTGCAACAAAAAGCATACATAAAGGGCTATTTTGCAACTGCTTAAACAAAATGGACCAAATGTGCCACGAGGCCAAACAAAAAGGACCTACAGCGCAATTTTTCCTTTTTGTGTGCGTTGACTATTAGTTGCTGCCAATCTACATTCTTTTCTTTCTTGCAACTCTCTGTTTATCATTTTCCACTTGCTCAGATCTCCAAAAGACTTGCCCATTTATCATCAATTTCTTGCTTCATTCCTGAAGATGGCTGATGCTGCGATTGGGGTGGTTACTGAGGCTTTGTTGACGAAGGTGGCTTCACTTGTTGCTGAGGAGATCAACCTTGCATGGGGTGTCAAGAAACAACTCAACAAGCTTGACGCCAAGCTTAAAGAGATTCAAGCTTTGCTTTCTGACGCCCAAAGCAAGCAAATAACTGGAGAAGTTGTGAAACTTTGGCTGAAAAAGCTCCAGTCAACTGCCCTTGATGCTCAAATTGTCTTGGATGAGTTCAGCTACCAAGTTCTTCACCAAAAGATCGAGTGCCGAAAGAGGGACAAGGTACGCAGCTGCTTTTCATGTTCAAATCCTGTTTTTCTTCGTCCTAAAATGGCTTATAAGATCAAGCATGTTTTGTCATTCTTGGATCAGCTTTATGCTGAATCAGATAACATGTCTTAAGAAGCCAATGGAGTTGATAAACTCGCTTCCTACTAATCTCAAAGAAATAAGATTATTGTTGAATTTTCATTTGCTTATCATTTCTTCTGAGTGTGTCATAAGGTGGCAGAAGTCTTAAGGCATGCTCGTTATCATGTCTTAAAAAATTTTCTTTTTTTAAAAAAATTAAATGTAAAAAGTACGTTAAAAATGTAAGAAACATATATTGAACATAACATAAAAAATAAAAAGTATTGTTGAATAGTAAAGAAATGCATGAGAATGTTGACATATAAATATAACATACAAATATACATCAATCTCGCTCACCGCTAGAATATTTACCAATTCCAACACTTTTTTATTTTATTTAACTATATAAGCTTCATTTTGATAGTTTATTTTGTATAACTATATATCCATTTACCTTTGA
The DNA here is from genome assembly GCA_016801395.1 of Leptodermis oblonga. NCBI lineage: Eukaryota > Viridiplantae > Streptophyta > Magnoliopsida > Gentianales > Rubiaceae > Leptodermis > Leptodermis oblonga. Next base: position 1,621,921 of record CM028754.1, read on the forward strand.
CCAAGTCTTTTTTTAATTATTATTGACATTTCTTTCAATTGTGGAGCATCGATGAAAAGTTAATTTTATATACCCACTAGGTTAATTTTATATAAGCCATTAACATATTCCAACTATGCTTTTATTATTAAAAAAAAAACTATGCTATCTATTTAGGTTGAATAAACTATTTTATTCATGGCCGGGGAGAAAAATTATTAATTTGAAGAAGGCAATTCGAGGAGTAAGTTTTGAGTAATTAGTCAAAATTTATTGTCAAGGCTATTTGAAGTGGAAATAGGAATATGATTAAATGGAAAAATAATTACAAGATCCAATAATTTATAATCAGTACTAATGTGTTTTTTTTTTTTTTTTTTAGTCCTTCCTCCGTTTCATTAAAAGAGTTTACTTTGACCAATATGTAACTTATTATGAATGTTAAGGTACAACTCTTAAATTAACTAATTTGACATACTCTATTCTATTTATATCCTTACTTAATTAAGTATGGACTAATTACGGACCACATATAATATGTAAATGAAAAAAAATCCTACATTTTAAAAGGTTGGAAATAGATATATACGACGGGGATTGGGAATATTCCAAGCAGTTCCCATGGGGGAGTCCGGATCCTCTACTCAAGTTTGGGTGTTCAACTCTGCCCAAGTACGAAAGCAACATCGTTTTGACACTCTTTTTACCCTACTCAACTTTCTTTCATGCTTTATTTACTGACGGTGAAAACTCAACCCAGCAAATGGCCGTCTTCTCCGTCTTCCTCTTCGCGAATCTTCTACGGGAAGCCAAAGCATTGCTCTCAAGAAGTGATTAGGTTTCCTTTCTGGTCCATTAATGGGTTTCTTCTCCAGTTCCTCTTCAACATCACTGCTGTCCAGCCTGAGATTTTCTGATTTTTATCAAGGTGTGTTTTCTGAATTATTTCTCCAGTTCTTAATTAACCTAAAAAAAAATTTGAATCAAACATCTTTTAGGGAATGATGGAGTTGGTTTCTCAAGCGTTCGATGATCAAGAAAGTATAGTGTCGCGTTGATGGTTGAAGAAGTCATATAAATTTTCAACTATTCTGATTGCCCACCAACGGTTTGTAAAAAGTCTCCTTAGAATTAAAACTTGGTTCAGGTTTGTATTGTCTTCAGAAACTTGGAATTAGTCATTTACCCAATTCTGCAATTTCTGTGGCGTGAGGTACTGCTTCGCCACAACTACAAAAGCCTAGACAGACACCTTGTAGAGTAACATGATATATTTTGTTATGTATATCTGAAACTGATTTCATAACTGGAACTTTGTTGGAGCGAGACAATGAGTGTTATATAAGTGCGGATACTTGAAAACCTATTCAACTGGAAAAATTAGTTGATAAAAACTCTATGAACCAACATTTCTTGCTGGTCTGGGTACTACGGCGATGCAGCCGGAGTTTTCCTCCTTGGTCGAAGTGCGGCTGAGCATTTTTTATTGAAGTAAGACTTGATTTGGCCACATTTTCTCGCATGTAGTATTTTGGTAAAAATTTAATGTTTGCTGGATAATATTTTTGGAAAAAATATGTTTCTGCCTACTGCCGCCCAGCAATTGTTGCTGCTGCTGCAGAGGCGATTTTGCCTCTGCAGCCTAGCAATGGCTGCTGTTTCTGCTGTCGCAGGGACGAATTTATCTCTAAAGCTATGTTTTTAATTTTTCTCTGCAGCATTATTTGTGGTTAAAGTTATGTGGTTGTAGGGCACTATTATTTTGGAATTGGATTATGTATTGAATGTGTTCTTAGATTAAATGTTTCTGCGTGCCTAAATTTATGCAATAGATAAAGAATTTGATCGAATTCATGTGGATTGAGAGTTCTGTGAGATTAATTTATGTTTTGTATCCATGGAGGAGAGCTGAGAAACAGTTGTTGACTCTACTAGCTCCGAGTCTTGGTATCCTTTGCAACATTCTGCTATGGTGGCAATCGAAAATTCTTGTTCTAGAGATTGACTTATTTTTCCTAATCATGGGGACCAGGGAGTGGAGAAATGTATGCTTTTTTCCATTCACAGCTCTGCCGTCTAAGAGATAGTGTCACTGCTACGAGGAATTTTGTAGTGACTTATTACCATTATTGAAGGAGAGTAAATTTTTTTGCTCAAAGCTGGTTTTGGAGCACTCAAACAGGAAAAATAACTGAGTTTGAATAAAATAAAGATCAGTATAGTTTGGTTACAATTGGTAGATACATGAGGTGGTGCACAATTAGAAGCTTCATGACGCTAACCATTGTATAGGTTTCAGGGCACCACATTGTAAAATGCTCGATAATTACTTAAATTCATGTTGATTTTTCATTTTTCATGCTTGGGAAGTTGATTACTACAAATGCTCAGCCCTATCCAACAAATATTAAAATTAGCCTCACAAAAATCACTGTAGAGAAGTTGAATCCAGAAAAATATATCATTGATTATATAGTAATTGCGCAAGTACTCAATAATCGTAAACTGTTCCATTTACTGATCAGTTTCTCCATGACTTCTCAATTTTGATACAGATATCAAGTGATAATCATACATTTTTAAGCATTCAATCATACACGGGTATATAACATAAATAAGTGCAGGGAATTTAGAATTCCAACATCAACAATAAGTCTCTATTCTCCTCATTTACAAACGCAAAACACGCCACCAGCACATGAAAGTATACAACCACACTTCTCATTGCATGTAATGCCATCAAAATTGCTGAAACCAAGAGATTGTTGTGCCTATCAATAGAAAATAAATCACCATAGGTTGAATTAAACAAAGGAAATAAACTAGACAAAACTTCATATCCAAATTTAAAGACCATTAAAAGAAATTAGAAAATAAAAGCAAAAGAAATACCATAAGTAAATCAGTCATGCTCAACGAATGTGGTGCATGAGTAGCGAAACTTTGTTCACTAGCATGCACATTAATAACCTAAAAATAAAATAAATCATCATAGGTATACAATTAGGTTATAAATGACTATAGAAAATGAATTACATATCCTAAACTCTCTGTAAACTATAGAAAATCTAATGGTGGTGGAAGGGGAGAAAGGGGTGAAAGGGTTGAAAGGGGAGGAGATAGAAAATAAAACAAAATAAAATAATAATTAACAATGTATTATAAAATTTGTTTTGAGAACCATGTTTCTTACAATTGATCTGAAACCAACATTGTTTTGAAAACTTTCTTCGAAATTGTTCTCAAAACAACATAAAGAACAGACCCTAAGGACTCTTCATGAGTTTACAAGACCATCTCAAGGGTCACATGAAAGTAATTACATAGACACTAATCTGATGGAGTGATGGGGTAGTGATAATGGACATTCATAATAATACAAATATTTATAACTTTCCCCTTGAATGTCGATTATTAAGATAAATATCTCATTAAAACTTTACTAGGAAAACCCAGTGGGAAAAATCTAGTGAAGGGAAAAGAGTACATTTTTCCAGTACAACACTAGCTCGCTAAAAACACTCACCAGTAAAAATTCAGTGGGAAAAAAACTTTGTTAAGGAAAAAGAGTATAGTAAGTGACTTCTCCTCTTGAGCACACCATTTGACATCGTTGCATTTCGATCTTATAGCTCAACTTTTCAAAAGTTGAAGTTCACAACGATTTAGTGTATCATTCTTACAATTGAACAATGCGTGTAGCATTATCTTTAGACAAAGTAGTGGAAACTTTCTTGTTTGATTGCAAATCACTTGATCCTCAAATACGATGGATTGATTATCTTAACCAAACATGCTCTCAACTTGCTTTTTGAATTGCATAGTGTAGCAAGATAATAAGTGGCAGTTATGATTTCTTTCATTAATTTAACGCTCAGAAATAGTTGGAGCACTGAATGGAAGGACATAGCTGATTTGATCGAGTATTATAAAAGATCAGGAAAATATCCAACATCTGCATAACTTATAAGATCAGAATTGTGTATTTTGAAAAATAAAGACCTCAAATTTATAGTTCCTTCAAGCTAAAGAAACATATCTGGTTCATGACTTGAAAACATATTTTAAAACTTGTGTACGACTTGCAAAGTACATTATTGTTTCAATAGCCTTAAAATATGGTACTTCTGGACCAAACTGTTTTTCATCATTGATCACAATTTAGTAATTCATTAATTAATTGTGTATATAGATGGGTGTGGAATCAAATAAGGTCCATCCCTTTCCACCGCCGTAACCCTCCCTTATTTTATAGGCTTTTTACCTTATTAAGATATATTCGGAAATAACTAAAAAAGAACTCAAGATCAGAAGTTAAAAAAATGTAAAAGTGAAACGGAATAAGTACTTGTTAAGTAATCTATTTGGTAACTAATTGAAGGAAGTTGCACTACAAAACAGAAGCTTTTCACGTGTTATTGACCTTAATTTGACTCTCTCTGGATTTCGAAAAGAAATATTTTATAAAAATAGACTAGTTTAATAATTGGGAAACAAGGGACGTCATGGAATAAGTTTGATCCTGCAATAATTCACTATCGATGAACCACTGCCTATTGACCTTTGGTATGACAATGAAGCAGCCTTACACGTCTCACTGAAAACCGGTCTTTCATGAACGGACCAAACGCAGAATTTGATTGTCACATAGTTCGCGACAAGTACAAAGAATGTTTCATTTATGGTCTACCCTCTTCATATCCCCTCCAAGTCCAAGCAACAGTTGGTTAACATTTTTACTAAATCTCTTCCTTCGCCATTGTTCTCCACTTTACTGTTCAAGATGGGCTTGCGAGAATTTCTCGATATGACATTTAAAGTTCATTAGTTGATTGTAATGTATATATTTGAGTTAGACTAGTTGGTTACCATGCTGACATGGTACAATTAGTCTAATTATGATAGGTGGACACTGATGTACATAAAGGCTAAGATAAGAAATAAAAATTGCAGGTTCTGCTCCATAACATTCTCTCTGAATTTTCCCCAATTCTGTGATTGTAGTTAGAGTTTATTTTTACACATGTATTAAGTGGAATTTTAATGCTCCATTTGTGCACCCGCCGAGGGAAAGGCATTGTTTCTATTGAATAAGTGGTGGAATTTTCGGAGTAGAAGAGAACAAAACTTGCCGAGAAGAGCCGCAGGCAAGCTCGTCCAATTCGAACCAAAAGGTATATATGATTATTTCAAGTGTCAATAGGACGCAATTAATGTTCCCGATAGCTAGCAAGGCCTAATTAAACTTGTTGATGATGAGATCGGGAAATCGAAATCAAACTTTCCTTGTGCATGATTATGGCTTCTAGCGAACCGGGACGATCGCCATCATTAGTATATTTATTAGTATATCCACAAATGTGGTGTTTCTTAAGCATATATGATCCTGGAGATCCCATGAACCCAACTCACCATTGTTGGTTTGAAGCAGCAATGTATCATCGTTCCAGATGGTTAAAGGAAATGGAATTTCTGTAAAGCCATTAATCGAAAATCTTTTGATCCATGACTCATTCATTCCGTACTCCATCATCACCCATATCTCAATCCAAGCTCTGGGACTAGTTCCATTTGGTATTACAGCTACAATCGACGCCAAGGAATCCTCCAACACAACGAGATTCCCTATCTTATAATTTTCATCATATTCACAACGATAAGGAGCATATGGGGCATATGGAATCTCTCGTACTACCTCGTCGCTCATATCAAAACATAGTATAAAGTTGTTGTCTCCTAGATTCATTCTTGCAATCCAATGGAGGGAACCATTAAACAGTAACCCGAATTCATTGTAGAATACTACACAAATTGCATACCAACCAAGTGAATGGGCAGAATACCGCAAACCGGCAACTCCTCTCACCAAAGCAGCATCGGGCATTGGCAAGATGGTATCTGCTACTCTCCAGGAATTAGAGCTGAGATCGTAGATCTCAATCTGGTAAATGCCATTACGATACGCAAACTTTAAATTATCATCATCTTTGTTCTCAAAGAACATGAATGATACAACCTTATATTCATTAGTACGAGGATCAAATCCGAAACCCAAACCCTGCCTCTGGCAAAAGAATGCAGGAAGAATCCCAGAGGAGAAGACGTAAGGAGGAATCCCGAAGGGACGGTCAGGAAGTCTTCGAGATTCACGAGTAGCGGGATTACACCACTAGATTTCATCACTAGCACTATTATAAGCATAAACATCGGGAGTGTACATAATGGAGTAAGAGTTACATGCGACACAAACGATGCCGTTGCAAGGTCCAGAAATCATTTTCATACAGTGATCGAAGGCAGGAAAATCAGTGGCATCCACACGAAGCGAGCCATCAATTAGTCGAGAATAGAATGACAAGACAGTGTAATCTTACGAGAATTTCAGTCACAACCTCCTCAGGGATATCCATGATTAATCAGTACGTTAATTAACTGGCCTGCAAGCATAATTAATTGTAAACGGAAGCAGGGAGCTGAATTAATAATGCTCCATTAATTGCCAATATAGTTATTGATAAATGGATGGAGGATACGAGTATTTAACTATAGTCATGCTTCGCCACAATTTGCCCGCTAAGTAAGACGAAAGTATTTTTGTGGTTAGCATAAATATATTGAGCCTAAGTGATTAATTAAATGCACGTAGGAGAAATTAAGTAGCAAAGTACATATATCGATCTTTGGCAATACAAATCTATGTATAAAAAGTAGTCATTTGAAAATATTGCACACACATATATTTTGTTTGATGAGGCTAGTTAGGCAAGTTCAATGTCCTTGCAAAGATCGACGCATGTCGTAGATCTATGCATATTTGGACCAAAGGGACAATGAATCCTCGGCGTACCATAAATGTCATAACATATCCTTACTTCTTGAAGATAACACCTTCGATTGTTGGTACTGTCAGTCGAAATCTGCTACATTCCCAACTCCTCGAAAAACGGTATGCTTTAGTGTGTTGAAGTCACAGATACTTCCTGATGTTATGTGAGCATTTTTGAGGATGTCGACGGGGAAAGGGGAAAGGAGGAGGAAAATGAAATCAATTCCGAAGCAGCAGCCGGAATCAAAAGCAACATGACGAAGAGCACAAATCTTGATCTGCTGGCCATAGTTGTAGTTTCAAAGTTCAAACAAACGTATGTGGTTGGAGAGATAGATGTATAGAGTAAATATATATATATATATAGACGTTGAGGGACTTGGATCATGCAAATGCTTTTTACATAGTCTCACACTCCAACATATTTCACATGCAATGCTTTTGATCAATTTACATACCATTCCATTACAATATTCCATTTTTAAAAATATTTCTTGTTTCAATAAAAAAGTACATTTTTATTTTTATTTTTTAATTAAGCGTGGGATTGATTACCAATTTAATAATTGCATAAATAAAAGTAAGAAATTTATAAAAAATATATTAACCCCTAAGGTTTACAATTTGTTGCCCAACTTGTTGAATTTACTATAATTCACTTTAAGCTACTTCCGAAGCTTATACTCATAGAAAGTCTCAAGCTTATTGGACTTATTTTGTGGGGCCAACATACACTTTTCGCCTTCGTGACCCCTTTATCATCTGTTTCCCATGGGCCGTACTCTAGCTTCCTGACATCATCGCGTCAGTCATCATCGTTGTATTTTGGAGAGTGAGGCACATACGAGGTGATTGGAATATGCGCTTTAGCGAGCATACTATCCAATAACTGAGCATCAGATGGCATTCTATGCACAAACATTGAGGTGAAAGTCTTCGTCAATGGCTTGAGCTTTGGTACTGGGGCCGACCTTTGGGTCATAGGGTAGGTGTTCTGATTTAATTCTAGAGCACTTTCGAAAACATCGGACCATAATGGCGAGTGAGATAGCCTTCCTGGGGAGTGGTTTGTCCGCTTCATTGATGCTAAGGTGGCGTTGATCTATTGCTGATTTAGAGACTCCAAGGCTGGTAGTTGACGGCGTATTGCCGTGGGGCTGGCAGCCTTCAATTGTTGAGCTGAACCGGGGGCTGCTTGGGCCTGTACCAAGGCTGGGCACAACGAGACTGGGAGTTGGATGGGCGCTGGTAGCTTGTGCATTGGGGCGCTGGGCACAAGCTGCGCGCAGCTAGCTGAGGCAATTGATCGAACAGATGAAGTGCCAACTTCGAGGGAGGCCTGAGGACTAGTTGCGCGCTGGGCTAATGGGCGACAGATGAAGTGCAAGGCTCTGAGGCACGTCAGGGAAGGCCTGCTGCCGTTTATAATTAATTATGCCTGCAGGCCAGGTAGTTACATAGAAAAAGTGAAGAACATGTGTTGGGGGAATTTTGAGGTTAGGAAGTGGTCACTAATGAACACTTAATAGAGAATAAAAGAATCGCTTGTAAACGGGGATTTATGAATCAAAGTATTGAATTTACTGGGTGTAATCACTGTCTTTAAAGAATTTATTGCTCTCACTATACTCTCTAATTGGGTTTAATGGCAATACTCATCTAAGATACAATAGATTTAGCAAACAACAAAGTAGAGGGTTTTTTGATTGTTTGACTAATACACCTATTTATAGAGGTGAAGAGTCACTAATTCGTTGGTTATTATATATTGAGAAAATTTTCTGAAGCAGCCGTAACTCTTCGCTCAAAACTGAACTCGAAACAGTTTCCGCGAAAAGGTTCAACACTAGTTAGTGAGAGACATTTTTTTTCTATGATTTGAAGTGCTTTATCCCTAAAACTTGGTCTCATGTCACATTTATCCCTAAATTTAAAATTAATTTTTTTTTTCAACCCCTAAATTTGGATTTTCCATCTCCATATAATTCATAGCCAAAATTTTGACCAAACCAACCCAACACCATCATTGGCATCATAGAGAATACAGAGTTTCAGATTTGATTTAAAAGCTGAGAAAATAGTACTATTTCAAGTCTATATTTTGTTCATGTAATTCTTCGAAGGTACGGATGACTTTTTTATTGCCTCCACTATTAGTTTTTTTTACTTGTTTTTGCTTTAGTATTTTAATCATTGTTGATGTTGGATTCAGTATTGCAAACGTGTAATGATTTTGGGATATTAAGATTAGATTATACGGTAATTGATCCAGCAGCATAAAACTCACTTTATGAGGGCCCTTACATATTGTAATATTATTTTGTAAAATATATACAGGTCGTGTTATTTGCAATGATCATTTTATTAAATATTTTAATCACTTAAAGTGAAAAGTGTAATAATATCTCCACACTCATAAAAGTGTTTATCATGTTAAAATTTTTTTAAAAAAATAAAGGAGATGCTGCTCTAAAAAATTAAATAAATAATTTAAAATCAAAATCAAGATCAAAAAGTCGATCGTCTTCAACCTCTTGTGCCTGATTATGACAGGGGTCGAAAAAACCTTCGCCCCAAGCTTAAGCAGGTTGTCTTCAACTTATGTAAGCTTCCACCATGGGTGCTGCAGATCTGCACCACTTGTTTTTTTCCTTCTTTATTTTATTTTTCTTCTTTTTCTTTCTCAAATCCAACACTTTTTAAAAAATTTGTATAGAGGGTGTTTATAGATTTTGACACACTAAAATTTTAAAATGAGTACTATAAATAGTATAATGTTTACTGCATTTAACAATTCCTTTATATAACTCTATGTTTGATTTCGGAGTCTTTCGCTTTTGTCAATTGTACATTATTTTTAATATTAAATTATCTTCCAAACCTTTGGGTTCATTTTGATTTTCTATTAAACCTTTATGAGTATTTTAAAATTTATTCTTGTTTAATTGAAGGGATAATTTGCGTAAATTAATTTTTCGCATTGTATATTTATAGTTTGGAGACTAGGGCATAAATGTCATTACACAATTTTTATTCCTTTGACTTTCGGTCAAAGAGGGAGAAAAACTAATTTTGTAAATTCAAGAGGCAAAAGTCAAAGTACTATGAAAACACAATGGGCAAAAGACAATTAAGCCTTTTTCTTTTCTGGAGTCTTTCGATTCTTAATTGAAAGTGGGAATTTAAAAGCAAAATTCGGAGTACAAATTCCAAAGCGGGTTTGACTTTTTTTTTTTGTTTTGATGTTTCTTTTTACATTTTCATGCAAAAGCTGCAGATGCATTTAAGATATTGTTGTAATGCGAGTTCTCTTTTTCTTTTTTTCTGCTTAAACATGCACCAAAAATACACCAACAAATTTCTGGACCCAATATTAATTCAAAGTCCAGTGCGGACAGATATCATATTTGCAAGGAGAACTTCGACTTTATTTGGGTTCGTACAACTGACTTTTCTAGTGTGAAGTCAATTGGACTTTCATCATCTCTTTGTTTAGAAATCAAGGAAGGATGTCCAGATTTGATAGAACTTTTTAACCAACTGCCATACTACAATCAAGATTTGATAGAACTAACTCTTGAAGCAGCAAAAGTTTCCATTGCATCTGACCTAGTTCCACTTATAAAATGCCACCCTGATTTCAAAATACCATATGAGATCCTTTTCTAGCTTAACTCCCTGGTCCATACCCAAAAACTGAGCTTTGGCGCTGTTGATGCCAACTTGATGGCAGAACTTAGTAGATTGCCCATGGAGACTGCAACTTTGATTCTTCAAAAAATGCATAAGCTCCCGCGTATGTGCTATGATCCTGTGTCATTCATCAAGGACAGGTTAGAAGAAAATGGTAAAGGTCTAGGTTCATCATCCCCTGGCCGTGTAAAAAACAATAATATTATGACTTGTCATAGACTGCTTGTAACACCGTCAAATATTTACTGCTTGGGTCCAGAGGTTGAAATATCAAACTATATTGTGAAGAACTTTTCTGCATATGCTTCAGACTTTGTGAGAGTCACTTTTGTAGATGAAGATTGGGGTAAACTTTCACCGCATACTGTTTCTACATTTTTGGAGCGAGGTTTGCTTGCCAAGAATTACCGGACAAACATCTACTACCGAATTTTGTCTATTCTTCAAGATGGGATTGTAATCGGACAGAAAAGATTCCTTTTTCTGGCCTTTTCGGCTAGCCAATTACGTTGAAGTTCAGTTTGGATGTTTGCCTCTAATGAAAATTTGAGAGCAGAGGAGATTAGAGATTGGATGGGTTGCTTTAACAAGATCCGAAGTGTGTCAAAATGTGCTGCCAGGATGGGTCAATTGTTTAGTACCTCTTTGCAGACTCATGAAGTACCGGTACCGGCACAGCAGATTGAGGTTATTCCTGACATAGAAGTAACTACTGATGGCGATACCTATTGCTTCTCTGATGGTATTGGCAAGATTTCCAGAGCTTTTGCCAGAGAGGTTGCCCAAAAGTGTGGATTAAACCATACCCCCTCCGCATTTCAAATACGCTATGGTGGCTATAAAGGAGTGCTAGCTGTTGACCACGGCTCTTTCCGGAAGATATCTTTACGGAGTAGCATGCTCAAATTCGAGTCAGAACACAGGATGCTTAATGTAACCAAGTGGAGTGAAGCAATGCCTTGCTTTTTAAACAGGGAGATAGTTACTTTTTTGTCGACCTTGGGCGTTGAGGACCAAGCATTTCTTGAATTGCAAGATAAGCAACTACAAGTGCTCAACAAGATGCTGACAAGTCAAGAGGATGCAGTCGATATTCTGGCAAGCATGGGGATTAAGGAAACAAAAAGCATTGTGGTGAGAATGTTGCTACATGATTATAAACCTGATGCCGAGCCTTATCTGTCAATGATACTTCAGTCTCATCGTGAAAACCAGCTTTCTGATCTAAGGTGTAGGTGCAGGATAATTGTTCCAAGGGGCCGGATCCTACTAGGATGCCTGGATGAGTCGGGAATTTTGGACTATGGACAGGTTTTTGTTCGTATAACAATGACCAAGAATGAGCTACAAGGTGGTGAAAAGAAATTTGTTCTAACAGATGACGGATCAGCAATAGTTACAGGGAAGGTTGTGGTTACAAAGAACCCATGTCTTCATCTGGAAGATGTCAGGGTCCTTGAGGCTGTTTATGAGGTGGCTTTAGAAGAAAAAGGTCTTGTGGATTGTGTTTTCTTCCCCCAGAAAGGTGAAAGGTATGAATATCATATCTAAGTCCTAATATTAATTGAATTGTTGCCATAAGTAGTGTTGAAGAATATTTCCTGAAATCTATCATTTGTCATGAAACTTCATTATCTACTGTCATCTTTATATTTGCAAGAAGTTATTTAAAAAATGCATATGCTTTCATCTGGAGCTCTTGGTTTGTGGATAGATGTATTCATTCAAAAGAGGCGAGGCCTGCATAGTTAAAGCGTCACTTGTCTACAACTGAATGAAAATCACTGGTCTTATATCGAAAAGATTAGAAATTTTTCTAGAACCTCATTTTATTTATGTATTTATTCCAGTGTTGAAGGTCAAATTCAGCAAGATTGCATGAAAAAACTCTGGACTTGCTGTTGTTATTTGAGCTAGTTCTTCCTGGTCTATGTGTGTTATTACTGTCCTTGGCATGATAATGTTTTTTCTGCATCTAGAATATATCATTCCTCTAAATATGTAACAGTACTTTTGTTATACATGTGCGCCACTCTTGCATGATCCTCTGCAAGGTGACATTGTCTTTCACTTTCTTTCATCTCAGAGAAAATGAGGCTCTGCATGATTGAAACAGAGGAAAACTTAAAATTACTAATAACTACTTGTGTTATATTCAATTGATTTCTTCTGCGTATTTGGTTGCTACTTCTCTCCCTTTTGAAGAAGAATGGCGTATATCCTTGGCAAATCACAAGTGGCTCGGTTGCTTAAGAATCCAAGTACTTGCATGTGAAAACTAAAGGCGTTGTATTTGCAGGCCTCATCCCAGTGAATGTTCTGGTGGTGACCTTGATGGTGATCTATACTTTGTTAGCTGGGATGAAAGTATTATTCTGCGTAAAACAGTGGCACCCATGGACTACATTGATAGGAGAAAGCGTATTGTAGATCATGATGTCACCTTAGAGGTAACGTTTGCTGTTCACCTGTATCTGATAAATTGTTTCTTTGTCAACTCTACTATTCTTCAATCTTGATGATATTTGCAGGAAATTCAGAAATTTTTCGTAGCCTACATTATCAGTGATACCCTGGGCACCATTTCTACTGCACATTTGGTGCATGCAGATCGTGAACATGATAAAGCTTTGAGTGCAAAATGCCTTCAGTTTGCTGCACGTCACTCTATGTCCGGTGATTTTGCAAAGACAGGGTCTCCGGCTGAGATGCCTCAGTTTCTGAGACCTAGAGAGTTTCCAGACTTCATGGAAAGGTGGGAAAAACCTATGTACACTTCACAAGGAGTGTTGGGTATACTTTACCGGGTCACTCTGGCATCTCTTGTTCCTAGCAAGTCTAGCTATGCTTTCTCAGCAAAGATGGTCGAGGATGCTTACGACAATGAACTTGTAGTCGATGGTTATGAGGCCTTCCTTGAAACTGCTGAAATTCACAAAAGGATTTATAAGCATAAAATGAACACTTTGCTGACCTACTATGGAGCAGAGACTGAAGATGAAGTACTGACAGGAAACTTGCGGCACAAATCAATGTACCTGCAAAGAGATAACAGGAGATATGGAGAGCTCAAAGACCGTATCTTAACTGGTTGTCAGCTGAGGCTTTGGTTAATTGGTTGTTATCTCCTCTTGGTAAGGAAGGTGAGGTTCAGAAAGGAGATTCCTCAGACTCATCAAGGACTACAGAGTTGGCCTCAATCTGTACTCCGACTTTATCTTGTCAGGAGTGAGGAACCATTTTGGGCCAAAACTAGTAATGTGGAAGGGATCTTGTCATGTGAAGCCAATGAGCATAATCTAAGAATTTTGGAATAGTTCTTCTACTTTGGGTCCTGAACACTGCTGCTGAATATTTTTCTAAGCGCTGTATTAGATGAAGGATATTTTCACTTCGCTTCTAATTTTGATAAGTGTGATTCATACTTCATCCCTCTACTTGGGTACGTTTGATACTGGATGACTATCTTAGCTCTGGTTGAAGCTATAGTTATAAGATGTTCTCTCTCTGCACAAGCTGATTTTGTAATTTTAAGTTTTTAAACAATTCAACAGCCGAGTAAATCAAATACTTATCGATTCCAACTGTGAGGTTTTGTATGCATTTTTTAGTCAAATTGACTCTATTTATAGGTTTTCTATCATTCATTTCTTTCTTTGCAAATGAAGTTGGTGATTCATTGCAAGACTTAAGCTTTGTGCCTTTCCAACTGGGTTATCACTTATCAGTCTTCAAATTTGCAGCATCACATCTTGCGGGTTTGGTTGATAATTTTACTGCTCATTGCGTTGATGGTACAAGGTGAGCTAGTGCTTCCATTCTCAGTCATCCATTTGATATAAGGAGCTTTGTGTTTGGAACTGATCAAATGCATGGTTATTGTCTAGAGTAAAGCAATATTATGGTCCTTAGTTGGTGCGTTCCGTGTTATTTAGTGTTTGAGCTCTGTTACACATTCAACAACAATAACAAAGATTCTATATTTACTGGTTGTGAAAAACACATTGTTGAAAATAACACTCAAAGCCAAAGAGATGATCCATTATTAGGGATGTCATGCAATTGAAGAGCATATTGTGTCTTGCTTCTGTGTGTGAGTTTTTACAGAACTTTTATTATGTACAACTTTCAAAGCCACTGGATTCTTCTGTAGAACTTTTGTTGGGGGGCGTATCCCATGCTCTGTTTATCAACTCCCATATTGATTAAGCAGAGAGATGGAAACGAAAGTTAAAGGAATGCTCTCATAAGTCCAATGTTGCATCATTCATCTGAGTTCTTACATATGCATAGGTTTATCAAAATTTGAGTGCTCTACTCTCTCTGTTTTATGAGCGTTTTTGTTGCAAGTTTTGCCTTTACCTTTCCAGGGACACAATTCTAAAAAAAGAATCAGCAATATCCAAGACTTGCATTGCGAACGAACTAAATATATAATTAAAATGCATTCATTAATACATAATTGAGTTTTGATGACCACAAAATTGCAACGAAAAGCATACATAAAGGGCTATTTCGCAACTGCTTAAGCAAAATGGACCAAATGTGCCACGAGGCAAAACAAAAAGACCTAAAGTGCGAATTTTCTTTTCTTGTATGCCTGCCGATCTATTCTTTTCTTTCTTGCGGCTCAGTGAAACACTTATTGGACTCTTATAACTACTAATCATCTGTCCCAAAATAAAAGCCACATAAGCATTTCATATATATATATATATATAATTAATTCACTAAGTATTTTTGTAGAAACTTGTAACACACTACATAGATAAAGTAACATTTATACAATAAAATTATGAAAATGTTATTTACAGACCACTTTTTACTATTTATAGGCCACTTTTTAAAATTTTTATACGTGAATTTACATTTTTGCCCTTTATAATTTCTAATTTCATAAAAAAATTACCCAACTTTTTTAACTCCAGGAAAATCGCCTGGACTGGGCGATTTTCTCTGGCCAGGCAATTTTCCTAGATAAAATTGGTGTCCTGTGGCGATTTTCCCTAAAACAAACGTCACAGGACGGCGTTTTTTCAGGTTTTCCCGATCAGTAGTCGGAAAATCATTTTTCCGGCGAACGACCACTAAATTTTCGAAAAAACGTTTTTTTTAGGGAAAATCGCCTAGCCTAGGCGATTTTCTCTGGGAAAATCACCCAGACCAAGCGATTTTCCCAGATAAAATCGCTCAGGCCAGGCGATTTTATCTGGAAAAATCGCTTGGTCTGGGCGATTTTCCCTGAGTTAAAAAGGTTGGGTAAATTTTTTTTTTATGAAGTTAGAAACTATCAAAGGTATATTTATCTTTTTACTATTTAAAATTTTTAAAAATATCCTGTATTTAGTAAAATGGTACCTGCAAATAACATGCCCCTAAAATTATTACAATTATTGCAGTGGAATGGACACGTTATTCCCAATTTACTTCACATCGCTTTTGGGTCCATCCATATGACAGCACAAAATGAACAATGACCATTCATCAACAACCAAATTTTACATCTGTGTTGACTACTGTTTCCTGCCAATCTATTCTTTTCTTTCTTGCAACTCTCTGTTTATCATTTTCCACTCACTCAGATCTCCAAAATACTTGTCCATTTATCATCAATTTCTTGCTTCATTCCTGAAGATGGCTGATGCTGCGATTGGCGTGGTTACTGAGGCTTTGTTGACGAAGGTGGCTTCACTTGTTGCTGAGGAGATCAATCTTGCATGGGGTGTGGAGAAAGAACTCAAAAAGCTTGCTAAGAAGCTTGAGGCGATTCAAGGTTTGCTGTCTGACGCCCAAAGCAAGCAAATAACTGAAGATGTGAAACGTTGGCTGAAAGATCTCCAGTCAATTGCCCTTGATGCTCAGATTGTCTTGGATGAGTTCAGCTACCAAGTTCTTCACCAAAAGATCGAGTGCCGAAAGAGGGACAAGGTACGCAGCAACTTTTCATGTTCAAATCCTGTTTTTCTTCGTCCTAAAATGGCTCATAAGATCAAGGATGTTTTGTCATCCTTGGATGAGCTTTATACTGAATCAGATAAAATTGGCCTTAAGAAGCCAAGGGAGTTGATAAACTCGCTTCCTTCTAATCTCAAAGAAATAAGGTCAACAGTGCCTTATGTGGAGGATTCAAAAATTGTGGGAAGAGATAAGGATGTTTCAGATGTTATAACATTGTTAACTGGCTCAGACGCAGAGTACGGGGAAGACTTACCGGTCATAACCATATTGGGTATGGGCGGTCAGGGGAAGACAACTGTGGCTCAACTTGTGTTCAAGAGTGATGCAGTTGACAGTTATTTTGATAAGACAGTGTGGGTTTGTGTCTCAGAGGATTTTAATGTTAACAGACTGTTAGCTAAAATGCATTCTCCCACTATAACCGACTACCAATCAGCTACTCTGGTAGACTTGGTAAATAGACTGAAAGGCCAGTTGGAGGGTAAAAAATATTTGCTAGTGCTGGATGATGTTTGGAATGAGAATGGAGGTGAATGGGAAGAAATGAGGTCTTGTCTCCTAGCAATTGGGGGTTCTAAAGGGAGCAAGATTTTGGCCACTACGCGTGGTGAGAATGTTGCTTCAGCTCTGCAAACATCGAAGCAGAGGTACCATCGGCTTGGTACACTTTCAGAAGAACAAAGTTGGGAATTGTTTACAAAATGTGCATTTGCTGAGGGGGAAGCAACACGGACGCCGCAATTGGTGGATATCGGCAGAAGGATATTAAAAAGGTGTGGAGGCGTACCTTTAGCTATTAAGATTATAGGAGGCTTACTGAACAAGTATAACAACTCGGAATCAGATTGGTCAATGATTGAAAGGAATGAGATGGGGAATGCATTTGCTGAAGGAGATAGAGTTCTTTCTGTCATCAAGCTAAGCTATGACCATCTGCCTTCATTGCCATATTGTGCAATTTTTGAGAAGGACACTGCCATGGAGAAAGACAAGCTAATTCAACTTTGGATGGCGCAAGGGCTACTAAATGTTCCGCAGGGAAGTAATTTGCAAATGGAAGAACTGGGCAACATCTACTTGGATACTCTTCTGACGAGTTCTTTATTGCAAGATGATGACGAGGATTGCAGAATGCACGATCTTGTGCATGATGTTTCAGTACAAGTGTCAGAGAATTATTGCTTTCTCATTAAAGATTCCAAGGCCATAAGCAATAATGAAATTGAAGCCGTGCATGTATCAATCCATTCAAGTGAAAGTGAAAGAGGAATGTGGAAGAGTTTGAAAGATGTTCTTCCCTCAAAGTTGCGAACACTCTATTTGGAAGGTGTTGACCTATCTGACGTTCTTTTTGAAAACTTACCGTGTCTCTCTGTTTTGATTATTGAGAATTGGAATGTTGTGGAATTACCAAATTCAATTGGCAAGTTGAAACATTTGAGATTTCTTGATGTAAGTGACACTGGGATAGAAAGGCTTCCGAAGTTTTTGACAAAGTTATACCACTTGCAGACTCTAAGAGTTGATTCTTTGACGGAGGTACCCAAGGGGTTTGGGAATTTAATTAACTTGAGGCACATCTACTTCTCACCCTTGGAGGATAAATGTGTTTTTATTGGATTAGGCCAATTGACGAATCTTCAAACGTTGCCGTATTTCAAGGTGGGAAAATGCAAGGGATGTGGAATAGAAGAGTTGGAGTACTTGGACAACCTCAGAGGTACACTTAAAATATTCTGCCTTCAAAATGTGGGAAGCTATGAATCTGCTGCTAAATCCGAGTTGTCGAGGAAGTCAAATATTCAAAATCTAGAGCTTCATTGGGATGGTCATCAGAGGGAAGAAAACATTGATGACGGTGATGTTATGGAGGCTTTGAAACCTCCTTCGAACGTGAAAAGTTTAACGATCAGCGGTTATCAAAGCAAAAAATGGCAATCCTGGGCAGTATCGGAGAATCATTTATTTCTACTTCGCGATCTGGTTAAACTAGAATTACGGAAGTTGGATAAGTGTGAAACACTCCCATCACTTGGGCACTTACCTTTTCTTGAGGTTTTAAGGATAGAGGAGTTAAACAATGTGAAGTGCATAGGAAAAGAATTCTATAGGTCGAAAGTTACTCTGTTTCGAGCACTGAAGAGACTTGAGATTTGGGGTATGAGGAGTCTGGTGGAATGGTCAGATGCAATAGGAATTACTCTGACAATGCAAGTCCCAGTATTCCCGTCTCTAGAGGTGATGGAGGTAGTAAGTCTTCCCAAATTGAGTGTTTTTCCAAACTTGGGTACCTTACCAAGTCTTCGACAACTGAGGGTAAGAGATTGCAAAAATATAACGATTGAGGCACCACATGGTGAATGGAATAGAGGGGTTGAGAATGAGATGTCCCCTAAAAAGGTTGAAATTGGTTCAGATGCCCAATATTCCTTTCCATCGCTACGTTTTCTATGGATTGAAGGTTGTGAAAAGTTGAGTGCACCACTTTGCAGCCTCATCCCAAGTTGTGCGCCACTTGAGAGATTGAGAATCGACTGCAACCCTGGATCATGGCCTAAGGATCTGCAACACCTAACCAGCCTTAGGGATTTAACTCTTGGAGCATGGGTTTCTGAAGATGTTGAAGTTGATTGTTTTCCTTGGCCCTACCCTACGAGTCATTCTTCTGTCTCTCTTACGTCTCTCGAGTTATCTGGAAGATGTTTGCCAAAAGTCACATCCATTCCTCATGAAATTCAGCAAGTGGCTACTTTGAGGAGATTAACCATACATGGGTTTGATGGATTGGAAGATCTTCCAGAGTGGCTGGGTGATTTAGAACGTCTTGAAGATTTGCACCTTTGGTACTGCGGAAACCTCAAGCAGCTACCTTCTGTGGAAGCAATGCAACGCCTTTCCAACTTAAAGAGACTAAGGATTTGGGGATGTCGTATACTGAGAGAGAGATGTAGGAAAGAAATTAGTGGCTCAGAGTGGCCCAAAATTGCCCATATCCCCCATGTTTATATCTCTTGATGAGGATGGATGACAGGTGGATGCAGCTCTTGTGATGAAATTTGAATCCAATTTTGAATGTGAGTACAATTTATGGTGCAGACTCTCTCATCTCAACTCTATTAATTTATTTGTTGTTGTTTTTGTTGTTGCAGACTTGGATTCCCTTATTGATCGACTTACAATTCTCAAGCCTCAAAGTAATTTCCCACCCAATTTGTGAGTATCCAACTATCTATTCCAATTAGTTTATTTTCGTATGGTATATTTATTTTAATTTAAGATTTTTTAAAAAAAGTATTATGAAATTATTTTTAGGATTAAATTTTGCGTATATTTATTTTTTAATTAAGGGTTCACTTTTTCTTAATGTAGGGTATATTTATTTTATTTTTTGGAATTCAATTTTAAAAACGGTGAAATTATCTTAAATTAGAAGAAGAATAATAACAAAAATAAATTTTAAAATACAATAATATATTTCCAACAAAAAAAAAAAAACGGAGAAGGAAACATGGAGATAATTGTAATTGATTTAGATAGAATATATTCCATAATCAATATGATAAGATTATTCTAAAAATAATAGGTGGCATGCCTGACAAAGTCTTGTGAGGATCATTCTGACGGATGTTTTTCTCAAAAAAAATTATATATTAATTGTATCTTGTGAAGCTCAACTTGTTTCACTAATTTTGTATTTTTGTTCTATTTATACGTAGGTTTGAAGACAATGATCATCCAATGCAAAGTTCATCTGATTTTGCTTGTTTCTTTTTCTCCTCGATCTGTCCCAGCTGGGAAATTAAAGTCTGATTTTGCTTGTTTCTTTTTCTCCTCGATCTGTCCCAGCTGGGAAATTAAAGTAGAAGCGTGAAGCTTTCTTCAACTACAATTGCAACTTCGATTGCAATCTTTTTGTTAGTCTTTTTTGACATATCTAAAGTTTACATAATTACTATTTGTTTTTTCTTTCATCTTTTTTTTTGGTTTGTTTATTATTGATGAAATTGACCAGTTTTCACAATATTATTGGGAGGTATTTTTCATTCTATTCTAAAACTTGAAAAAACTTCATCCACAGCTAGAGATTAGTTTTAAAAGCCATTCAACATTGTTTATATATATATATATATACTACTTAGTAGCTTACTTCTAAACAAAAGGTAAATAAGGTAATTGTCATCAACAAGAATTTTAGCTCACTTCCGGCTTTGTTAGTTAGGCTCTGTGGCTGGATCTTATTCACGTAAGTACATCTAATGATCTTTCAAAGAAAAAAGTACATCCAATGGAGGTAGAACAACGTCTAGAGACTCAAAGGAAGAGAACATTCTCTACACACACACAACAAAATGTATAACTCCAACAAAATAAATAGCAGGAATACTCCGTCAACAAAGGTTTCAACTTTAGCACTATGAAACATCATCTTATCTTAGAAAAGAATCTGCCGGCAACAATAAACATCATAATACTTCACAAATTCCATTAGAAAGCCAACTCGAGCAGCCTCCAACACCACCAATCCAAGACGACATGAATCAACTACCAACAAAATCCAAAATACTGGCACCTTAATTCAATTAACCCATAAATAAAAACAAAAATTGACGTCCTCTTCTATGAGGAATATCTCTACACAATCCAAAATAGGAAGCACTTCCTCTATTCTGATATGAACAAAACCAAATGAAGCCATATAGACCACCATAGGAATAACCAATATGGAGAACATAATAAATGGGCTTGCTTACATGCAAATGATTACAGAAGTTGAGCTTCCAAAAATCACCTAGGAGACATCTCTTAACCTTTTAAGCAAGAATAGAATTCCAATTAATGAAGAGCCTGCATGCATGCTCTAGACTGAAAGAAAACAGCCACAGAAGCACTCAAGCTCTGCAATAAGTTGATGTACTAACACGTTTAACCAAAGAACAAGAAAGAAAGTTCCAAACAATACCAGTACAGAAGAATAAAACACATTAAAGAGCAAGAAATCAGGTTCCAAACTATTCCAGTACAAAAGATAATCAGGAAAAATCTGACCAAAAATGAACTCTTAAGGATCCAAAAATTCAAACTGCAAATGAGTCACAAAATATTTCACTAAGTACACATCCAACAAAAGCATAATACACTACCAACTTTAATCAAAAGACTTCTAGGACCACCCCTGGACATAAGAATGTTGGACAAAATCTAGCCATGGTGAATGCAGTGGCCACATCCACTTCCTCTTCCATCCTCTCAAAGGAGCCAGTTGAAAAGAAAGGCAACAACAACGAAAAAGAAGCAACAGACTGCCTTGGAAACACATATATGACAGAGCCGTTCAAAAATGACTGCAGGGGAACTGAAAGATGCTAGGAATACAACATGCTGGCCGCCACAAATATCTTGAGCATTGTTTATAAAAAGAATTGGAAACCCGTCGTCAAAATTCCTGAATCACAGGCAGTGAATTTAGAGAAACTATTTCTGATCACAGTTTGGAATGAAATATTTTAATAAGCCAAATTGTGCACCATTACCTCTTCCCAGTTCCCACCCCATCCCAAAACTTAGAAAACAAAGTAGCATAAATATAGCATTTATAGAGTAGACACAATAATCAGACACTAAATCAGAAAAGGGCCACCCTTTAATGTAATTATCATTACATACAAAAAGAAATTATCCACAAATTGGCGAAAGGCTTTTTCCCTTTAAGGCGAATTCTTAAGCTTTATGTCTCTCTACAGAATACAGTACCCATTTTATAAATTACACTCAAACACAGAGAGGCGCAATAAAAATCGACTCTTTAAGAATCAGACACTCAGCCCCACCACAAAACAAAGAAAATTGAAGTGAAATTGAAAAGGGTGCCTCCAGTTTATTGTTTGGAGCTTAATGAACTCAGATTCAGAACTGACTTTCCTAGCAAGGTCCTCTGCCGCCAAGCAGTGATCAAGTAATACCTTCTTTTTCTGTGGCTGATTCACCTCTTATGCTCTATCACAATGACAAACAACTCCTAAGACAATGAATTAAGCACATTTGTGAATACAACGCATGGACGATAACCAAAAGGATAGGCGCACATTAAATTTGATCTATATCTTCAAAGAAAACACCATGGATTGTAACTTAAATTATAAAGCCAAAAAGTTTTACCTCAAATGTTGTAGCTGTCCCAGATGATATATTCAACCGCATGCGATGCGCTTTCCTTCGGTCAAGAAAGCACTAACCATTAGCTCAAAAAATTAACCAGACTTCCACACATTTTGAGAGAGAAGATTATAAAGAAGAAACGGATTACTGTTTAAGCAATGCTTTCACATATTTTGAGAGAGAAGATTATAAACTACCCCTTCAACAGATGTAAAACATGAAATGATTCCAGTATTCCAAATTACCTCATGGGACAAAATGCGTTGCTAATTTAGCTCCAACCAAACTGTTTAACCTTGCCTCAGTTTCACATCAAATAGTCTCTCCAACAAACAGGGAACTATACATGAAAGAAATAGAACAAAGACAGAGTTTTATGGTTTCATAATGACCAACCAAACAGTCACAGATATATCAATATCAAATATGTGCAAAAAATTTTAACTATGGAAAAACCATTTAAGCAGAGGCTTACCGGAGAGACGTACTTGTGATGGCTAACGGAAGTTCTGTTAAAGAAGATTCCGGGTTTAGAGTACCTATGAAATAAACTGAATTGTTTAATGGAACTCATATAATATATATAGTTCACCAGCAGCACCATGCATTGAAAATAAAATCATAGCAATACTTAAAACTGCCAAGTCACCTCTGGGGGGTAATGTTCCAAGCTTCTTTCCAGTTTAGTCCTTTCAAGTCTATTAATATCCTCTTCAGCTCTGGGAGACAAAGCGGCGGGTGGGTGTCATTCATCTGCTCTGCAACTTTTTCAGGAAACTCATCTATTTCACATGCTCGATCTCTTCTCGAATCATGCTACTATATCTTGGAGAGAAGCTGGGCATAAGGTATATTTTTGCTTTAACCGAAGGATCTTTTCTGCCTCTGATTCATTCCCGGGGTAGAGAATGTAACAAATCTGATACCAGCAGAAGCAGTCAATCAGAATAAAATAAAAATGGCAATCCACTAAATGGAAGCTAATGCATGTGCAGGGTCTGGAGAAGGCTGGGCTATTAAAGCTTAATATACACAACTTTACTGTAACAGGTTGTTTCTGTAACTCAAAACCGTGACCTTAGGTCACATGGCAACAGCACTTAGCTGTTGTGCCAAAGCCCCCCTTCTAAATGAGCATAATTTAGCTTACAGAAATATACAGAAACTGATTAAATGTACTTAATTTAAATGCACCTAAATCTATATCATCTGAGGCAACTTTGGTAGACTGAAGTCGTAAATTAATTCCTTAACCATATTAATTTAGAGACTACAGAAGCCAATGCACTGCTGTAGTTACTGACATGTTTATTCTGCATCGGAATGGAAGGTTTAAGACAGTTTCACTATAGCAAGGGTCAATTATAGCATCGAGCTGGAGACCTTGAGTAAGAGGTCTAACAATTGATGCATTAATTTCATCATCAAGCATACCGTGTCTCAAAGTCTAGGGAACATAAGGTTTCATCATATCTGTCAAGTTTATACCAGGGTAATGAAATACCAAGGACTCTCTAGGTTGACAACCTTGTACAGGCCACAGTAATGTTACCCACATGTTGGCTTTTGTAGGAACTTCTTAAAGTACTTATATAGGGCTCCGTAATAAAATTCAGACAAATAAAATGAGAAAGAGAGCATACTTGAAGTATAAAAGGAAATCAAAATAATAGCCAAAGGAGTTAAGTAAACATAAAGAGGCCAGAAAGGATGACAATGAAAGCTAATCGAAGTTAAAATTCTTGTATTATTCTTCAAATAAACACAAGACTGGTGGCTTAATTCATTACAATGCCCTTTGTTTTTCAAAATAAGATCCAACATTCATCGAAAGAAAAATTTTCTGCAAAAGGGATTTTAATCTCCAAAATAGAACAGCAAAGTGAATTGTTTTCTGAATTTCACATTAAAAAATATTCAAACAAACATAAAAGATACTTGCTTGGCAACAAATTCACGTTTAAACAGTTTTCTGGCTGTGATTTTAGGTTCCTTAGCCAATCTATAAAACATGCATGCCAATTTGAAAAAAACACAAATGATAGCTGCCTAAAACACATAAAAAAGGCCAAAAAGTACTGAAGTAGCTAATGGGATAACTCAAAATAAATCTGACAAAATCAAGCACATCCAGACCCAAAAAAGGGCAGAGAAAAACAGACACAACTAAAATGAATTATTGGAAATGCAACCTCGCAGCAAACTACTTTTGCATAGCACTTGCTTGAAAAAGGAACAATGTACCTCCTCCTGGTATCAGTTCACAGCCGCGCATGCCGTTCGGATTTTATTCACCCCTCTTATGCCGTCCGGATTGCCCGGCCAAAGTACGACTCAAATGGCCTCGCGTGCCAACCCTTTGCTCAAAATTGAAATAATTGTCCCAGCCTAATCAAAGGAAGAAGAAGAGGGCATAGATGACATCTAAAAGACCGCATTTGGTTGACTAAATGATTATTGGCTTGATTACATTTATCCCCCGAACAAATCGGGTTGAAGGGCTGTTTGGAATTTTAATGGTGAAGAAATCATGGGCTATACTTTTCGGCTCTTGCAGTGCAATGAGACTACCCTAGGTTCTACTTCATCTTCGCGCCGACGGAGTTTGCCTTTGCTACTCTGCACCGATGTGCTCTGCTAAATCCAGCAAAGCCAGTTAAGAATGCTTCTGGTGCAATGTGTTTGTGGTTTGAGCTATACCCTAAACCATTGCCTTCGGATGATCAGAGAGATACAACGAAGAAGAAGAAATATCGAGAGTATGAACTTAAAACTGCATGAATATCGGCGAGTAGTTTTTTTTTAGATGAAAAATAAATAAAAAAGGGAAATGTTATTTACAGGCCACTTTTTACTATTCGTAGGCCACTTTTTAAAATTTTAAATGGTGAAAAGACAAATATACCCTTGATAGTTTCTAACTTCATAAAAAAAAAATTTATCCAACTTTTTTAACACAGGAAAAATCGCCCAGACCAAGTGATTTTTCCAGATAAAATCGCCTATCCTGAGCGATTTTATCTGGGAAAATCGCCTATGCCTAGGAGATTTTCCCAGATAAAATCGCTCAGGCCAGGCGATTTTATCTGGGAAAATCGCTTGGTCTGGGCAATTTTCCCTGATAAAATTGCCCAGGCCAGGCGATTTTCTTAAAAAAAAACGTTTTTTCGAAAATTTACTGGTCGTTTGCCGGAAAAATGATTTTCCGACTATTGATCGGGAAAACCTGAAAAAAAACGCCGTCCTGTGGCCTTTTTTTTAGGGAAAATTGCCACAGGACACCAATTGTCTCTGAGAAAATCGCCTGGACGGGGCGATTTTCTCCAGGAAAATCGCCTGGCCTGGGCGATTTTCCCCTGTGGCGATTTTCCCAGAGAAAATCGCCCCGGCCAGGCGATTTTCCTGGAGTTAAAAAAGTTGGGTAATTTTTTTATAAAGTTAGAAATTATAAAGGGCAAAAATGTAAATTCACGTATAAAAATTTTAAAAAGTGGCCTACGAATAGTAAAAAGTGGCCTGTAAATAACATTTCCGTTATTATATTATTAAAAATAATGCAGTCAACTAATTAAAAATAAAAATAAAAATTAATTTTTATTTCTAAGCTCGCTATATATTCATTATTCTTCTAAGAAAATAGTGATGATTTTGAGTATGTTTGGTGCGCAAGAATGATAATTGGAATGAGGTATTTTGTATCCAAAAATGGATAAAGCACTCGATAAAAGAATTTTAAATTGTTTTTTAGAGAATATAGTAATTTAAATTATTAAATTTATGTACATACGAAACATAGAAATTTATACGGAAATGTTATTTACAGGCCACATTTTACTAAACACAGGCCAGTTTTTTAAATTTTAGGGTGTGAAAAGACCAAAATACCCTCCACCCCCAAAGTAAAAACCAAAGAAATTTCCGTAAGGCCCATCTCCTTCCTTCAGCTTCGGGCGTGTCTTCAAAGTGCGGAGCTATCAACGTTCTCGGCTTCTCCATTTCCGGTGTCTTCAAGGTTCTCGGCTGCTCCATTTCCGGCGACATCCCAGCGGTGGGAAGCTCCATTTCCGGCCGTCCTTCCCTCTCTGTGCCGCGCCATTCCAGTTTTTAGGTGGGTGGAGTTTTTTTTTCAGTTTTAAAATTTTGTTCCAATTGTTGGAATTGAAGTGAATTGGTTGTTGTTTTGTTCATGGGCAAGGTTTTGAATGCATGTTTGCTGCGTTTTTTGGCCCTTTCGTGCATAATTAGAAGGAATTATTGTGCAATGTTCATGTATGTTGGATGTGTAATTGGTTCCATTTTTTGATAGATGTGAATGGAAATTTTGGCTTGAAAATTGAAAGATTGCATTGTTTTGGTTGCTTGCGTTTTTCTCGGCCCTGTCGTGCATAATTATAAGGAATTATTGTGCAATGTGAGTATGTTGGATAGATGTGAATGGAAATTTTGATAGCTGTGAATGGATGTGAATGCAATGTCCAGAGAAAACGCCTCCCGGTGGCGTCTGGTCCAGAGAAACACGCCGGTTGAAGGCATGTTTACCTGGAACAAACGCCTACAGGGCGCGTTTGTTGCAGGAAAACACACCTTCAACCGGCATGTTTTCCAGAAACATACGCCTCGTGGAGGCGTGTTTTCCTGCAACAAATGCGCCCTGTAGGCGTTTGTTCCAGGAAAACACGCTTTCAATAGGCGTTTTTCTGTGGACCAGACGCCTCGTCGAAGCGTTTGTTCCGGGAACAAACGCCTAGTGCAGGCGTATGTTCCTGAAACAAACGCCTCCTCCAGGCGTTTGTTTCAGCTCTGTTTCAAAGTGAAAATTGTTTACATATAAATTGTTGTGTGTTTATAATTTTCTATTAGTGCAGATGGGGGACAGATTTAAAGGTAATATATTCCTTCGGAAGGGAAAAAGATCCAAGTCCGGTAAGAGTAGTAATCCGGAACCATCCGGGGAGAGTGTTAATCCGGATAATCAAGAGGCAGAAAATGCCCCGCGTATTCATCCGACGGCATCTGAACGTTCGAGGAAGGTGGTTGCAAATTCGCGTGCATCTTCTGCGACAGTGAATGTCATTGCTCCTATAACTGAAGACTCATTTCACCATTCAGTGTCTGGACATGAGTACATTGGGGCGTCCTTCACAGAACAACCTTTCGCCCCACCATTTTCAGATGTTGAGATGTCCCACGATGATGGTGACGGCGAGGGGGCTTACGGAAGAAGTGATGCTGAAGGGGCAAGCAGCGAACCAAGTAGGAGAGCTGGGAAAGGACTCATGGGCAGTGAGGCTGGGGCAGCGATTGAAGGGTGGAAGGAATATAAGGTGCTGGACCATCCGCTAGAAGGTGGTCCTGTAATCCCTGATTTGCTCTTGAGTTTCAAAGGCCACACTGCCTACCACGTCTGGCATAGAGAGGTAATTCTATTATATTGTGCACGTTCAGATGCGATGTTCAATGAATTAGTATTTTTTCTAATTATCTATGCGTCGTTACTTGTGATCCATAATGGAATAATAAAGATAGGTTGCACGGTTTATGTATTAGTTTTTTTTTACAACTTAAATGCGTTAGGAATTGAATCCTCTGAGTTTAATTCGTTGTTTACATTGTGTAGGAACGGGGGATACTGAAATGTCATAATGGGGCCGATCGATTGAAAAATTGGTCGGCCGATGAACAGATGATGAAGCATGTTGAAGGGTCCGGATTGGCCCATTTAGTCCAGTGCATGCATGATGAGTTAGACGCCTCGTTGTTATGTGCGTTTGTGGAGAGGTGGCATCTGGAGACCAACTCCTTCCACTCGCCGTTCGGTGAGATGACAATCACATTGCATGATGTTGCATACATATTACGCATTCCGCTGGGGGGTAGGCCCATTTATGGCAAAACAAAGATTTCACAAATAGCGACGGATGTTGCAGCTGTGTTGGGGAATGATGAATTTAAAATGGATAGGCCTGGATTTGTGAAGTTGACAACCATTGAGGCGAACTGTGCCGGGAGATTTGACAAAGTTAATGCTGCATCTGGTTATTTATTGTGGGTTTTAGGCCTTTCCCTATTTGTTGACAAGTCTAAAACCCACGTTTTTGCTCAGTATTTAAGTTTCTTGCGCGATATTGAGATAGTAAGTGATTACTCGTGGGGAGCTGCCACATTGGCGTACTTATACCGCCAACTTGGGAAAGCGTCGAGGGCAGAAGGTGCACAGTTTTCTGCTTGTCTGACTTTGCTTCAGGTTTGTCACTTTACATGTTGCTTTCCTTGGCATACTTTGATGTATTTCGTTATAAGATATGTACTGATTGTTCTTCTGTTCATTATTACTAGAGCTGGATATATGAATACTTCCCAACATTCAGCCCACCAAAGAAGCGGTCGTGGAATTCCGGATTGCCGGCGGCAATGAAATGGTAAGTTGGTACTGGGAAGAAGCGTGTTGTAAAATATGATTTGGAGGCATACAGGAGGGCCCTAGATGCACTGCAGCCGAACGAGGTAACATGTCCATTATTTGTGATTACGAACGGTTCTTTTATGTTACTGTGCTACATTTGGTGATATATTTCATAAACGGCCAGGTTAATTGGCTCCCATTTGAGCCCAATCCGGCATTGGCCCACAAAATCTCCTTGTATAGGGGCCTTATATATTCCGTTAACGTTGAAGAGCCCTATATGCCGGATCGGGTGTTAAGACAGTTTGGATACGCCCAACAAGTTCCATTTCCTGTCTTCAAACCGAAGGAGTGCTATAGAGGCCCAGAGACAAAGAGGTATGCCTGCAAATACGTTGCGGATCTGAGTGGTTAGGAAATCTCGCATACAAGGCTTCTGTGAGACATGAAGAGAGCGGAGTATACTGACGAAGCAAGCGAGGATTACCTTGAGTACTTCCGGCCGCGTTCGCACATCCGCGTCAGTAGTGGCCCTGTCGAGGAATACACTCCTGATCCTACCCAGCTGTCCCTAAATGCAGTGAGTGTAAGATGATGTGTTAATTTATTTTATTCTTACATATATTTGTCTGTCTTACTAGTTGCTGATTGTGAGCGTTATTTTACTTGTTACAGCGACTTCAGTATTTAGCGTCTCGGGCAGTCTATTTTCATCCAAGGGTTGAACACGCTGTCAACCCTGAGACACGTAGGCAGGCTATTGCAGATGTTGCTTATCATTTGGAGGAACTGATGCCGGGACTGGAACAACTTGCGCTGCGACCTCCATTTCAGCCTTAGTTCATTCTATTCCGTATGTTTGGATGATGTATAATGTGATTTAAGTTTGTCTCTGGATGAATGTTTTTTTTTCACTACCCAATACAAAAGAACTGTCGAATTACTGCATTTTACTGGGTGTGCCGTTGATTGAAGTGCATAAAACAATTTAGTGCTTTATTATGTGTTATGAACAGGGATTCAGTGCTCATATACAGGGGAGACTCTGCCCAAATTTCATACAATTTAAACACAATAGCACTGTATTATTAAGTAATTTTGCGTTTCCGGATGTAGGTAACATTGTTGGGTTCAAAGCGCTTTGTTTTCTATCAAATCGCACAAGTAATGCCACTGAAAGACAGAAAAACGCCTGACTTAGGCGTGTTTCTCCAGGATAAACACCTGAAGTAGGCATTGTTATCCAAAAGAAACGCCTCTGTCAGGCATTTTTCTTGTAGAAACACGCCTGACAGAGGCGTTTCTTTTCCATTAAATCGCCTCTAACAGGCGTGTTTATTGCAAAAACACGCTTATTTCAGGCGTGTTTCTACAATCACACGCCTCTCTCAGGCGTGTTTCTTCGAGAAACACGCCTCCCTCAGGCGTGTTTCTTGGAGAAACACGCCTGGATCAGGCGTGTTTCTCGAAGAAACACGCCCGAGGGAGGCGTTTTGCTCTGCTGACTGCACCTCATTCAACCAACATGATAGCACCTAAACAACAAACCACATTCCCAAACGTTTTCATAGTTCATACACACCTAACCACAATCATAACCTATTGCAATAATCAATAGCATGACAATTATATTCTAAATATACAATACATCTATATGTCAATACAGACACATTCGAGGATTCCATAACTTTGAAATCATAAAGCTAGCTAATCGATAACTATTGTGGGTTCCCTTTCTACATTGCCTAAGCTAGCAACGTACAAGCTCTGATATCTATCCAATCGAGGTGATAACCTTTCCTCCAAATCATCCATCAGGTCGTCCTTATTGTATCTCCACAACACACTAACAGGGGGTAACAAGATTTCACCTCTTGTCTCCAAACAAATGAAATGGTTGCTCCGGATATGTCCCATAGTGATATAAGTGGTCGGATAATCACTTACAACTTGGGGCGTCCTTCACAGAACAACCTTTCGCCCCACCATTTTCAGATCTTCAGATGTCCCACGATGATGGTGATGGCGAGAGGGCTTATGGAGGAAGTGATGCTGAAGGGGCTAATACAAGCAGCGAACCAAATAGGAGAGCTGGGAAAGGACACATGGGCGGTGAGGCTGGGGCAGCGATTGAAGAGTGGAAGGACTATAAGGTGCTGGACCATCCACTTGAAGGTGGTCCTGTAATCCCTGAGTTGCTCTTGAGTTTCAAAGGCCACACTGCCTACTACGTCTGGCATGGAGAGGTAATTCTATTGCTTCTAATTATCTATGCGTCGTTACTTGTGATCCATAATGGAATAATAAAGATAGGTTGCACGGTTTATGTATTAGTTTTTTTTTACATCTTAAATGCGTTAGGAATTGAATCCTCTAGTTTTAATTCGTTGTTTACATTGTGTAGGAACGGGGGATACTAAAATGTCATAATGGGGCCGATCGATTGAAAAATTGGCCGGCCGATGAAGAGATGATGAAGCATGTTGAGGGATCCGGATTGGGCCATTTAGTCCACTGCATGCATGATGAGTTAGACGCCGCGTTGTTATGTGCGTTTGTGGAGAGGTGGCATCCGGAGACCAACTCCTTCCACTTGCCGTTCGGTGAGATGACAATCACATTGCATGATGTTGCATACATATTGCGCATTCCGCTGGGCGGTAGGCCGATTTATGACAAAACAAAGACTTCACAAATAGCGACGGATGTTGCAGCTGTGTTGGGGAATGATGAATTCAAAATGGATAGGCCTGGATTTGTGAAGTTGACAACCATTGAGAAGCACTGTGCCGGGAGATTTGACAAAGTTAATGCTGCATCTGGTTATTTATTGTGGGTTTTAGGCCTTTCCCTATTTGTTGACAAGTTTAAAACCCATGTTTCTGCCCAGTATTTAAGTTTCTTGCGCGATATCGAGACAGTAAGTGATTACTCGTGGGGAGCTGCCACATTGGCGTTCTTATACCGCCAACTTGGGAAAGCGTCGAGGGCAGAAGGTGCACAGTTTTCTGGTTGTCTGACTTTGCTTCAGGTTTTTCACTTTACATGTTGCTTTCCTTGGCATACTTTGATGTATTTCGTTGCAATATATGTACTGATTGTTCTTCTGTTCATTATTACTAGAGCTGGATATATGAATACTTCCCAATATTCAGCCCACCGAAGAAGCGGTCGTGGAATACCGGATTGCCGGCGGCAATGAAATGGCAAGTTGGTACTGGGAAGAAGCGGGTTGCAAAATATGATTTGGAGGCATACAGGAGGGCCCTAGATGCACTGCAGCCGAACGAGGTAACATGTCCATTCTTTGTGATTACGAACGGTTCTTTTATGTTACTGTGCTACATTTGGTGATATATTTCATAAACGGCCAGGTTAACTGGCTCCCATTTGAGCCCAATCCGGCATTGGCCCACAGAATCTCCTTGTATAGGGGCCTTATATATTCCGTTAACGTCGAAGAGCCCTATATGCCGGATCGGGTGTTAAGACAGTTTGGATACGCGCAACAAGTTCCATTTTCTGTCTTCAAGCCGAAGGGGTGCTATAGAGGCCCAGAGACAAAGAAGTATGCCTGCAAATACGTTGTGGATCTGAGTGGTTGGGAAATCTCGCATACAAGGCTTCTGCGAGACTTGAAGAGAGCGGAGTATACTGACGAAGCAAGCGAGGATTACCTTGAGTACTTCCGGGCGCGTTCGCACCTCCGCGTCAGTAGTGGTCCTGTCGAGGAATACACTCCTGATCCTACCCAGCTGTCCCTAAATGCGACCAGTGTAAGATGATGTGTTAATTTATTTTAATCATACATATATTTGTCTGTCTTACTAGTTGCTGATTGTGAGCGTCATTTTACTTGTTACAGCGATTTCAGTATTTAGCCTCTCGGGCAGTCTAATTTCATCCAAGGGTTGAACACGCTGTCAACCCTGACACACGTAGGCAGGCTATTGCAGATGTTGCTTATCATCTGGAGGGACTGATGCCGGGACTGGAACAACTTGCGCTGCGACCTCCATTTCAGCCTTAGTTCATTATATTCCTTATGTTTGGATGATGTATAATGTGATTTTAGTTTGTCTCTGGATGACTGTTTTTTTTTTCACTACCCAACACAATAGAACTGTCGAATTATTGCAATTTACTGGGTGTGCCGTTCATTGAAGTGCAGAAAACAATTTAGTACTTTATTATGTGTTATGAACAGGGATTCAGTGCTCATATACAGGGGAGACTCTGCCCAAATTTCGTACAATTTAAACACAATAGCACTGTATTATTAAGTAATTTTGCGTTTCCGGATGTGGGTAACAGTGTTGGGTTCAAAGCGCTTTGTTTTCTATCAAATCGCACAAGTAATGCCACTGAAAGACAGAAAAACGCCTGACTTAGGCGTGTTTCTCCAGGATAAACGCCTCTTCCAGGCGTTTTTCCTGGAGAAACACGCCTGATAGAGGCTTTTCTCTTCCATTAGCTCGCCTCTCACAGGCGTGTTTAATCGAAAAACACGCCTATTTCAGGCGTGTTTATTCGTTTCTAGCGCCTCCTTTAGGCGTGTTTCCCGTAGAAACACGCCTCCCTCAGGCGTGTTTCCAAGAAACACGCCCAAGGGAAGCGTGTTTCTCTGCTGCCTGCACCTCATTCAACCAACATGATAGCACCTAAACAACAAACCACATGCCCAAACGTTTTCACAGTCCATACACACCTAACAACAATCATAACCTATTGCAATAATCAATAGCATGACAATTATATTCTAAATATACAATACATCTATATGTCAATACAGACACAACTGAGGATTCCACAACTTTGAAATCATAAAGCTAGCTAATCGATAACTATTGTGGGTTCCCTTTCTACATTGCCTAAGCTAGCAAAGTACAAGCTCTGATATCTATCCAATCGAGGTGATAACCTTTCCTCCAAATCATCCATCAGGTCGTCCTTATGGTATCTCCACAACACACTGACAGGGGGCAATAAGATTTCACCTCTCGTCTCCAAACAAATGAAATGGTTGCTCCGGATATGTCCCATAGTGATATAGGTGGTCGGATCATCACTTACAACGGACCCCCGCAATCGAAGTGGAAGGCAGGTGCAACACTCCGCTCTGTAAGTTGCGAATACCCTCTGGTACCTCGTGGCGACAAGTAGTCCAAAAAGATAAGTATCGAACCAGAACGCATCTGCTGCCGGACTTATGTGGTAATCCAACACTTTAAGAGCTTTATCACACATATCTGACCTGAGGACGTCAAACCATAACGAGGCATAAGCGTGAAGTTCATGTGACATCTCCCGCCGGACTTGCGACCAAAGGGATTCGTCACCATGTACGAATGTAGCGATTACCCTGAACCCACAGTGTCCATCACCCATTACATTTTTATAATCAACGATATAATTGAACACGAACTATTTAACAGATCTGGCGTCTAAGAGATACTACCACTGCTACAAGGAATTTCGTAGTGACTTATTACCATTATTGAAGGAGAGTAATTTTTTTTGCACAGAGCTGGTCTTGGAGCACTCAAACAGGAAAAATAACTGATTTTTAATAAAATAAAGATCAGTATAGTTTGGTTACAATTGGTAGATACATGAGGTGATGCACAATTAGAAGCTTCATGATGTTAAACATTGTATAGGTTTCAGGGCTCCCCACTGTGTAATGCTCGATAGTTACTAAAATTCAAGTTGATTTTTCATTTTTCATGTTTGGCAAGTTGACTACTACAAATGCTCAGCCCTATCCAACAAATATTAAAATTAGCCTCACAAAAATCACTGTAGAGAAGTTGAATCCAGAAAAATATATCATTGATTATATAGTAATTGCGCAAGTACTCAAAAATCGTAAATTGTTCCATTTACTGATCAGTTTCTCCATGACTTCTCCATTTTGATACAGATATTAAGTGATAATCATACATTTTTAAGCATTCAATCATACACGGGTATATAACATAAATAAGTGCATGAAATTTAGAATTCCAACATCAACAATAAGTCTCTATTCTCCTTATTTACAAACGCAAAACACGCCACCAGCACATGAAAGTATACAACCACACTTCTCATTGCATGTAATGCCATCAAAATTGCCGAAACCAAGAGATTGTTGTGCCTATCAATAGAAAATAAATCACCATAGGTTGA
This sequence comes from Leptodermis oblonga, assembly GCA_016801395.1. Classification (NCBI taxonomy): domain Eukaryota; kingdom Viridiplantae; phylum Streptophyta; class Magnoliopsida; order Gentianales; family Rubiaceae; genus Leptodermis; species Leptodermis oblonga. Next base: position 1,657,107 of record CM028754.1, read on the forward strand.
ATTAAACAAAGCAAATAAACTAGACAAAATTAAAATTGACTTTGAACATGACAATAATTTAATGATTTTTACTATTTGTGCGTGCAAGTCATAGACCCACAATGCACACACTTTGAAAGTCGCTTTCATCTAGATCAAAATGTAATTATTTGGAGTTTCAATGTAAGGAAAAAAAAAAACCCGATGAATGTGTAAGGTTTCAATAAATAAAAAAGAATGATTGCAATCATGTTAGTTAATAAATCATTAACTTTTTGTGTGGTATCATTAAAAATGTGGCTTTTAATAAATATATTGAGTTAGTAAATATTACATTATTTGACCTCTAAGATGAATTAAAAATTTGTATTGTATTTTATTAAATATATGAAATTAGTGTTATAATATTTAAACCCCTAAAATAAACTATTATATTTTATAGGGCGAGACAATAGTTCCTTTAAATGAATCATTCAACCCTTGAACTTGGTTTTGTATAAATTAACTATACAATTGCATACTTAATTGCAAAAGTCAAATCTAATGGTTAAATGATCCCTTGAAGATATTATATATTTTTCCCCTAATTTACATAATATTTAAATAATAAGATGAATTTAATATATATATATATATATATATAATTACTAATAAAATATACCGGGCCCTAATTTTTTGGGCCCTAAGCTGTCGCGCATGTGGCGCGCCCTCAGGGCCGGCTCTGATCTACCCTCTTCATATCCCCTCCAAGTCCAAGCAACATTTGGCTAACATTTTTACTAAATCTCTTCCTTCGCCATTGTTCTCCACTTTACTGTTCAAGATGGGCTTGTGAGAATTTCTCGATATGACATGTAAAGTTAATTAGTTGATTGTAATGTATATATTTGAGTTAGACTAGTTAGTTACCATGCTGACATGGTACAATTAGTCTAATTATGATAGGTGGACACTGATGTACATAAAGGCTAAGATAAGAAATAAAAATTGCAGGTTCTACTCCATAACATTCTCTCTGAATTTTCCCCAATTCTGTGATTGTAGTTAGAGTTTATTTTTACACATGTATTAAGTGAAATTTTAATGCTCCATTTGTGCACCCGCCGAGGGAAAGTCACATTGTTTCTATTGAAGAAGTGGTGGAATTTTCGGAGTAGAAGAGAACAAAACTTGCCGAGAAGAACCGCTGGCAAGCTCGTCCAATTCGAACAAAGAGGTATCAGATTGGAGGACAAATCTTTTTGACGTGGGAGGGGATGATGAGGGTATATATGATGATGTCAAGTGTCAATAGGACGCAATTACTGTTCCCGATAGCTAGCAAGGCCTAATTAAACTTGTTGATGATGAGATCGGGAAATCGAAATCAAACTTTCCTTTGAGTTATACATTTTGTTGTGTGTAGAGAATGTATAATATGAGGAATATCTCTACACAATCCAAAATAGGAAGCACTTCCTCTATTCTGATATGAACAAAACCAAATGAAGCCATATAGACCACCATAGGAATAACCAATATGGAGAACATAATAAATGGGCCTGCTTACATGCAAATGATTACAGAAGTTGAGCTTCCAAAAATCACCTAGGAGACATCTCTTAACCTTTTAAGCAAGAATAGAATTCCAATTAATGAAGAGCCTGCATGTTCTAGACTGAAAGAAAACAGCCACAGAAGCACTCAAGCTCTGCAATAAGTTGATGTACTAACACGTTTAACCAAAGAACAAGAAAGAAAGTTCCAAACAATACCAGTACAAAAATTCAAACTGCAAATGAGTCACAAAATATTTCACTAAGTACACATCCAACAAAAGCATAATACACTACCAACTTTAATCAAAAGACTTCTGGGACCACCCCTGGACATAAGAATGTTGGACAAAATCTAGCCATGGTGAATGCAGTGGCCACATCCACTTCCTCTTCCATCCTCTCAAAGGAGCCAGTTGGAAAGAAAGGCAACACCAACGAAAAAGAAGCAACAGACTGCCTTGGAAACACATATATGACAGAGCCGTTCAAAAATGACTGCAGGGGAACTGAAAGATGCTAGGAATACAACATGCTGGCCGCCACAAATATCTTGAGCATTGTTTATAAAAAGAATTGGAAACCCGTCGTCAAAATTCCTGAATCACAGGCAGTAAATTTAGAGAAACTATTTCTGATCACAGTTTGCAATGAAATATTTTAATAAGCCAAATTGTGCACCATTACCTCTTCCCAGTTCCCACCCCATCCCAAAACTTAGAAAACAAAGTAGCATAAATATAGCATTTATAGAGTAGACACAATAATCAGACACTAAATCAGAAAAGGGCCACCCTTTAATGCAATTATCATTACATACAAAAAGAAATTATCCACAAATTGGCGAAAGGCTTTTTCCCTTTAAGGCGAATTCTTAAGCTTTATGTCTCTCTACAGAATACAGCACCCATTTTATAAATTACACTCAAACACAGAGAAGCGCAATAAAAATCGACTCTTTAAGAATCAGACACTCAGCCCCACCACAAAACAAAGAAAATTGAAGTGAAATTGAAAAGGGTACCTCCAGTTTATTGTTTGGAGCCTAATGAACTCAGATTCAGAACTGACTTTCCTAGCAAGGTCCTCAATACCTGCTTTTTCTGTGGCTGATTCACCTCTTATGCTCTATCACAATGACAGACAGCTCTAAGACAATGAATTAAGCACATTTGTGAATACAACGCATGGACGATAACCAAAAGGATAGGCACACATTAAATTTTATCTATATCTTCAAAGAAAACACCATGGATTGTAACTTAAATTATAAAGCCAAAAAGTTTTACCTCAATTCTTGTAGCTGTCCCAGATGATATATTCAACCGCATGCGATGCGCTTTCCTTCGGTCAAGAAAGCACTAACCATTAGCTCAAAAAATTAACCAGACTTCCACACATTTTGAGAGAGAAGATTATAAAGAAGAAACGGATTACTGTTTAAGCAATGCTTTCACATATTTTGAGAGAGAAGATTATAAACTACCCCTTCAACAGATGTAAAACATGAAATGATTCCAGTATTCCAAATTACCTCATGGGACAAAATGCGTTGCTAATTTAGCTCCAACCAAACTGTTTAACCTTGCCTCAGTTTCATATCAAATAGTCTCTCCAACAAACAGGGAACTATACATGAAAGAAATAGAACAAAGACAGAGTTTTATGGTTTCATAATGACCAACCAAACAGTCACAGATATATCAATATTAAATATGTGCAAAAAATTTTAACTATGGAAAAACCATTTAAGCAGAGGCTTACCGGAGAGACGTACTTGTGATGGCTAACGGAAGTTCTGTTAAAGAAGATTCCGGCTTTAGAGTACCTATGACATAAACTGAATTGTTTAATGGAACTCATATAATATATATAGTTCACCAGCAGCACCATGCATTGAAACTAAAATCATAGCAATACTTAAAACTGCCAAGTCACCTCTGGGGGGTAATGTTCCAAGCTTCTTTCCAGTTTAGTCCTTTCAAGTCTATTAATATCCTCTTCAGCTCTGGGAGACAAAGCGGCGGGTGGGTGTCATTCATCTGCACTGCAACTTTTTCAGGAAACTCATCCTATTTCACATGCTCGATCGCTTCTCGAATCATGCTACTATATCTTGGAGAGAAGAAGCTGGGCATAAGGTATATTTTTGCTTTAACCGAAGGATCTTTTCTGCCTCTGATTCATTCCCGGGGTAGAGAATGTAACAAATCTGATACCAGCAGAAGCAGTCAATCAGAATAAAATAAAAATGGCAATCCACTAAATGGAAGCTAATGCATGTGCAGGGTCTGGAGAAGGCTGGGCTATTAAAGCTTAATATACACAACTTTACTGTAACAGGTTGTTTCTGTAACTCAAAACCGTGACCTTAGGTCACATGGCAACAGCACTTAGCTGTTGTGCCAAAGCCCCCCTTCTAAATGAGCATAATTTAGCTTACAGAAATATACAGAAACTGATTAAATGTACTTAATTTAAATGCACCTAAATCTATATCATCTGAGGCAACTTTGGTAGACTGAAGTCGTAAATTAATTCCTTAACCATATTAATTTCGAGACTACAGAAGCCAATGCACTGCTGTAGTTACTGACATGTTTATTCTGCATAGGAATGGAAGGTTTAAGACAGTTTCACTATAGCAAGGGTCAATTATAGCATCGAGCTGGAGACCTTGAGTAAGAGGTCTAACAATTGATGCATTAATTTCATCATCAAGCATACCGTGTCTCAAAGTCTAGGGAACATAAGGTTTCATCATATCTGTCAAGTTTATACCAGGGTAATGAAATACCAAGGACTCTCTAGGTTGACAACCTTGTACAGGCCACAGTAATGTTACCCGCATGTTGGCTTTTGTAGGAACTTCTTAAAGTACTTATATAGGGCTCCGTAATAAAATTCAGACAAATAAAATGAGAAAGGGAGCAAACTTGAAGTATAAAAGGAAATCAAAATAATAGCCAAAGGAGTTAAGTAAACATAAAGAGGCCAGAAAGGATGACAATGAAAGCTAATCCAAGTTAAAATTCTTGTATTATTCTTCAAATAAACACAAGATTGGTGGCTTAATTCATTACAATGCCCTTTGTTTTTCAAAATAAGATCCAACATTCATCGAAAGAAAAATTTTCTGCAAAAGGGATTTTAATCTCCAAAATAGAACAGCAAAGTGAATTGTTTTCTGAATTTCACATTAAAAAATATTCAAACAAATATAAAAGATACTTGCTTGGCAACAAATTCACGTTTAAACAGTTTTCTGGCTGTGATTTTAGGTTCCTTAGCCAATCTATAAAACATGCATGCCAATTTGAAAAAAACACAAATGATAGCTGCCAAAAACACATAAAAAAGGCCAAAAAGTACTGAAGTAGCTAATGGGATAACTCAAAATAAATCTGACAAAATCAAGCACATCCAGACCCAAAAAAGGGCAGAGAAAAACAGACACAACTAAAATGAATTATTGGAAATGCAACCTCGCAGCAAACTATTTTTACATAGCACTTGCTTGAAAAAGGAACAATGTACCTCCTCCTGGTATCAGTTCACAGCCGCGCATGCCGTTCTGATTTTATTCACCCCTCTTATGCCGTCCGGATTGCCCAGCCAAAGTACGACTCAAATGGCCTCGCGTGCCAACCCTTTGCTCAAAATTGAAATAATTGTCCCAGCAAAATCAAAGGAAGAAGAAGAGGGCATAGATGACATCTAAAAGACCGCATTTGGTTGACTAAATGATTATCGGCTTGATTACATTTATCCCCCGAACAAATCGAATTGAAGGGCTGTTGGGAATTTTAATGGTGAAGAAATCATGGGCTATACTTTTCGTCTCTTGCAGTGCGATGAGACTACCCTAGATTCTACTTCATCTTCGCGCCGACAGAGTTTGCCTTTGCTACTCTGCACCGATGTGCTCTGCTGAATCCAGCAAAGCCAGTTAAGAATGCTTCTGGTGCAATGTGTTTGTGGTTTGAGCTATACCGATGTGCTCTGCTGAATCCAGCAAAGCCAGTTAAGAATGCTTCTGGTGCAATGTGTTTGTGGTTTGAGCTATACCCTAAACCATTGCCTTCGGATGATCAGAGAGATACAACGAAGAAGAAGAAATATCGAGAGTATGAACTTAAAACTGCATGAATATTGGCGAGTAGTTTTTTTTAGATGAAAAATAAATAAAAAATACTCTATTACATACAATTTTTTTCTCTCTCTCTGTGTTGCCTCTGTGCTCTGTCGTTATTCACTTCTCTGTCTCTAATCTTCGGTGAGGTGACCTCCCCAAAGTCTTTGAAGGAAAATAGGAAAAAATGACAAGAAAGGTGAACCCCAGCTTCGTTTCCTCCCGTCGCTGGAGCCGCAAGGCTAATTTCATTGCCTCTTCCCTTTGAACAGATCCAAAGAGCAACAATACCAATAGAGCTTCTATACAACTCACTATACTCCCCAGACTTTAAGAAATGGGTTCCGTATCAATAGTGGAAGGTTCTTTCGACAAGAAGCAAGTTACACAAACGTTTGGAAAGCTCAGACTTTAAGACCAAGCAAAATAATGACGCCACTTAAATCAATATTTTATAGATCTTTAAATATGTTTGCTCAGAAATTACTTAATTCTTAGGAGTTAGTAGATTTGAATTGGGAATGAGTTACATGTAATACCGTGAACACAAAATTATGGAATATAAAGTTACATGGACATAAATGTTTTCAACTTTAGAATCAAACATGAATAGAAGGGCAGCCTCTCCTTAAAGATACTGTTGCTTATAAACATTGTTCAAAGCTCCTTGGTAGCCTTGTACACTTAAACTTTTTTTCACCCAACACGAATTCAAATTACAATTACCATAGAAGACAGAACAATAACACTCTTCATACTCATAAAATTGAAGCTTCTTCAGAGTTTGGCAAGTGAGAAGAAGTCCAGTATGGTAAGCTGAAATGCCTCATGAAACAATTAGAATAAATAATCACAAGATTGAATTTTAATCGCAGAAATCCAAGAACAAGTACATACTTGCAGCAAAATGGCTAGTAGGCCCTCCTCAAGACCATAGCGAGTCAATTTATAAGTGTAAGCAGGTGCAAGAGACGAACCTAGCTTGAAATTACCTTGGATGATTGTTTTTTCAGACAAAAATGAGTAACTGCTTCACCAGTATATAACTCAGAAAGCAGACTCCACTAAATCACAAAAAAAAAAAAAAAAAGAAGCTTTCTGGTTCTGCATTTTTTGACAATGAAGCTTAATGTTATCCTTATCTTTTACTTTTCCATTTTGAAAGTGCCTCTTAAACAAATTCCCACTAAGGGGGCTAAATTATAGAAGATCATTGTAGTTCTATAAACTGCAAAAGTGATAAGTGGTCAAATGTGAAAGTAAAGAGAATGAGGTGAAATTAAAGACCAATTCAATCCAAAGAGAATCATGCAAAGAACTGAGATGGAAGGCCTAAAAAGGGTGCAGAACTGCGGATACATACTTGTTTCGGCGAATATAATGAAGGTTGCTGATGATAAATTCACAGAACTTGTCCAGCATATCATACTGCCACTAAGCATTCATCCTTGGATATTTGCTCAGCCTGAAAATTTGCAGGAGAAAGAACTCAGAAAGCAGAAAACATCAATTCTCTTTGATGGGAAGAACTATTGCTTTTTTTTTTTCTTCTAAATTTTCATTCAATGAGTCATGAACTGAATCCACTGGAAAATCACATTGATTTTTTGTTGGTTTTATACCGTATAAATTCACTCCATCAACCATACAGAAAAAGTAAAAAAAAAAAAACAATAATCTCAGAAAAGTAACAATGAAATAAGCTGACTTTTCTGTAAAAATCAATGCAGAGTAGGAATCCCAGCAACAGAAATTAATTTCTCAAAGGTATTCAACTGAACCATGCAGGGGCAAGTACACAAAACATGAACTAAAGAGAAGGAAAACAAAGAGAGCGATCTTTTCGATCAACTTTTCTCTTAATAAAGCTAATTCTTGAAGAACAAAGCTAATACTTACCGTGTGAAAAGCAGTCCGGCCATGGGCCTGTTTAAGAAGCTCAGCCACATCCCTCAACTGCCTCACAGATAGAAATTACAACAGGGAAAAAATCTAGAAACAAAAAAGCTAAATTCCACAGATAGAAATTAGAAAGAACCACATACCTGAAATATGCTGGATTGCAAACGACTCTGGGTTGTACTTCATCTACACCACCGACGGAATTTGCCACGCTACCGTGTTCCGATGTGCCCTGCCAAAATCGGAAAAGCCAGTTTAAAGGAAGAAGAAAATTAGGAAAAAAATAATGGTTTGGTATTTTCGGTCTACCCGTTCTCCTCTGTTGCTGTTCTTTTCAATTTCTGTTCAAATCCCGCAGGTGTATGCCGCCTCATCTCCGGCAAATAACATCGAGGAGAGCAAGGACCTGAGGGACGCGTGGAGAGAGAGTAAGAAAAATGAGGAAGAAACTGACGCGTGGAAAGAGGTGTGAATGTTTTGTGAGGAAAAGGATGAGCGCTTTGTTGCCGTGGAATTAAAGAAAGAAGATTTAATAAAATAATGGAAGGAAAAAGTTTCAATCTTATAAACTATGCTGAAAGGAGAAAAAAAGACACCTACTGGAGGTGAGTTCAGTTAATTGACGGAGATCCGCACTTTATATATCTATCATACATATTATAAAGTAGAGTAATGATACACTGTTCAAACAATTTTCTCGACTTTCTTAACTTAAGTGAGGTGTCATGCATTCATTGGCTACATTTTTATAAAATAATTATGGATGCTACATTATTGATCAATGAATGTATGACACCTCACTTGAGTTAAGAAAGTTGAGAAGATTATTTGAAAAGCGTATCATTACTCTATAAAGTAATATAGACTCCATCTCAAGCTGCCACTTGGATATCACATATGCGCCACATAAGACTAGAATTTAAGGTAATAACATGCCACATAAAGCTACACTTTAATTTAGCATACCACATATTATTACCTTATTATATAATTTAATAAGAAAACTAATTAATTATGCCTCTCTCCCTTCATTATAATTGACCTTCTAAGGGCATGTTCTTTTTGAAGTTTTGAGACTTGTTTTGAGAAAAATTTTTAAACCAATTGGGTTTAAAATCAAAACAAATTGGGTTTGAAGTGAAAACAAAGAAACAAAGTTTAGAGAACAAGTTTTAAAACAAAATTTTAAAATTATTATTATTATTATTATTTCAAAAACCAAACATATCCTCTCTCTCCTCCCTTTTGCTCCTCCTACCAGCAGCTACTCCGCCGCTCTTCCGCCACCTTGCCGTCGCGGCCACCCCTCTAAACCCTAGAATTTCAAATCTAACCAAAAATCCAAGTACATAATACTTTCACTTTAATGAAGGTGCTCCTTCTTCCTCTCACCCTTTACTTCCCATTCCAAAATCCCCAAAATACCTCCACCATAACCATAATAAATCTTAAATGTCAATGGAAACAAAAGAAATCCGAGCCAAATAGGTACACTTCAAAGCTGGGCATTACTGGTGGCAGAGTGAAGGAGGAGGAGGGCCTTAATGCCATGTTGCTGGGTGCTTCTAGAAGCTTTCATTTTCCAATGAAGGTAAGTGTTGGGCATTGCGGGCGGCGGAGTGAAGGAGAAGGAGCAGAGTGAAAGCAGAGGTTCGATTGAGGACGGCGGCGGCGAACTGAAGAAGAAGAAGAGGAGGAAGAAGAAGATTTTCGATTGAGGACGGTGGCGGAGTGAAGAAGAAGATTTTCGATTGAGGATTGGGTTTAAGAACTGGTTTCAAAATCACTTAGAGAACAAGGTTTTAAAATTTTGTTTGAGACTTGTCAAATTTGGTTTGAAAACCACAAAGAGAACATGCCCTAATTCTTCAGTGTAATTATTGTCTCCGTACGATTTCTAAGTCTAATTATGTCTTCAAAATTTTCATCTTCTCCACTGTACATCTTCCATATCCGGTAATAAACACCAACTAATCATTAAGCAATTTATTCATCCTATCTCTTATCAAAAATTACCATTTACTAATTTTATATAAAAAAATTTAAATGCATGATAAGCATTCATCATCTTTTAACAATGAAGGGTCCGTCCAATTTTTTTAATTTATTTTTTATATATTTAGACGGAAAGGTTAATTATGTCTCCCTCAATTCAAGCTAGTTGTACATAATGTAATTCTAGATCGTTTTACTTAGTTTTGTCATGTTATTTGTTTAGATGATTAGTTATACTAGCTAGATAAAAAAATGTGATAGCAAAGTCTGGCTAATTTTAATATTTCATTTCTCAAGAAGATTAATAAAGTGAAACATAATTAAAATTTTCATTTATATTCAAGGAAGCCATGAGTTGAGATCACTATACAATTTGCTATTTACTTGCTATTGCAAAGGAAGCCATGAGTTGGTAATTGTGCTTTTTCAAGTAATTTTTAATACTTTAATTGAAATTGTGCTAGGTTGTAAAAAAATTGACTCTCTATTACTTCTTGAAGATTAATGTGCCAAATTATGCAAAATAAAAGAGTAGAATTGCTGGGCAAATGTTGGTTAGACTTGTACCAAGAAAAACAAAATCTTAAAAACCCTTTTTTTAGACTTAAATAATAAGAATTACTGTAACCTAATAACATTATTGAGCAAAAGTCGGGCATTGCACGGCATGCTCCATCTAGTATAAGATATAAGATAAGATAAGATATATTGTTTGCCGCCTTTTAATTTTTCACTTCATTCTTTTTGTGAGATTAATTAATTAATTCAAGTTTCGTTGATTAATGGAATTCTTAAGGTTCAATTAATCAAAGGGAGGGTACCCATGTTAGTAACAAAGGGAATTTATAAGATGCACTAGGGACTTAATCAATGAATTACTCTTTAAAATAACTAAGCGATTAATTAATGCTTTATTTCATAACTGAATAATCTCAAAATATTCTTAATTGATTGAATTAATCATATGATGTGTTAGTATGTATACATATTGGGTGGCTGTGAAAATTTCTTTTATTTTATTTATCTCCACATAACATATAGCGTTTAAAGTATTCATTGTTTGTAATTTATTAGTATTCTCATTAATTCTGCATATCTGAAAAGAAATAAAAGAAAAAAGTAGAGAAAAGCTCAAGGAATCGCAATTTAGTTAAACATGGAATATTAATGGCGGTGGAGTTTTATAAAGAGCACAACTAATTTAACTAAAGAGTTCCCTTCTCCTCCATTTTAATTAATGGAGAATGAAGGAGGAGGAAGACAAGTTTTTTGAGAGGAAGTAACTAGAGAAAAGGGAGAGAGTTGTTGGTGAGTCTATGGGCAACAAGGGGAGAAGAAATCTATGAGATCTTCTCTATACTCTATTCTACCCTATCTCTGTCTTTCTTATTTATTATTTTATAATAAGGAAGTAGGGTCCCCTCATGTAACATGTACATCTCATTTTTTATTGTGAATTGATAGACAAAAAGGACAGAAATAGAGAGCAGATAGAAGATCTCGTATAAGTATGGGAGAAGGAAGTGCATGTCTTCATTTCGTGTCAACAACTTAATTATTGAGTTATATATCTATATGTGTGTGTGTATAATTGGATGACATATACAACTCATCACTTAACTATGAACTTTTACAAAAATTGATATTTTTATTTAAAATGCTATTTTTTGGAAACTAAACTTTCAAAACGGACAAAACATACCACTCCGTTAAGTGGAGAGACAAACAAAATTTTTTTTTCGAGAAGATGAACAATAGCGGCAAGAAATGACTATTTTATCCCTGAAAGAATGCTTCTGTTAGCCACTTAACGGTGGAGGCTAACGGAATGGTATGTTTTGCATGTTTTGAAAGTTCAATATCAAAAAAGAAAAATATTAATTTTTGCAAAAGTCCATAGTTAAGTGATGAGCTGTGCATTTCACCTCATAAAATTTATTGTATCGTGTCTAACTCTAATTAATCAAATTTTTGTAACATATAAAAATATCCTTATCGCAAAGAGATTAACCTACACACCTATTAAATCAACATCACAACATGAGAGGTATAAGTAGGAATAGCGGTGAAACCAAGGCGGGACATGCCGGTGCAGACGCTAGCCTTCCTCCCGGAGCTAATGGTAGTAGTACTACTACCCAGTAGCTCATCCCTTCGCCACCGCTGCTGCGGAAGGCTGAGGAAGAAGACCTGCATGCAGCTTCTTATGTTTTTCCCTTTTTTTTTCTTTTTTTTTTTTTACCACTTAATTGGAACGACATCCCTCCACTTAGTGTTAAAAAAAAAAAAACAAAAACAAAAACAAAAGACCCATTTTAGTGTGGGTCATGCCCAAACCCAATAACCCAGCTACCCAATATCCCACCCAATTCACAAATAAAAAAACAAAACCTTCCACGCAAATTCAAATTCTAATTCACTAAAATTTTCTCCCAACTCCAACAGTAAACCTCTCCCCCCCCCCCCCCCCCCCCCCCCCCCTTACATGAGCCAACGTAGAACACATTTATCTCGTCTAACTGGCGTGTCTAGTACTGATTGTTCAAATAAAAAAAAGAAGTTGTTTTACTAATATGTGTATATATATATTTATCGTTAAGGTTTTCTGTGGGGGGCATATATCAATATGATTATTTTGATAGTTTAGTAGTATATATCTAATGTAATGGCATCAGGAAAAAAAAAAAAAAAATTTTGCCACTTAAGTTATTCCTTCTTATATTTTGTTCTGCGTTCGCCGCTGAGTAAGAATATACACAAAAACACACCAATATCAACGTCAACAACACCCCACAATTAACGTCAACAATACCCCACTATCAACGTTGGAGACATAAAGTAAGAACACACATATCTTATGATCTCATGACAACACATCAACCAGCTGAAACTTTCTCTCATCACCCCTAATAGAAAGGCTTTCTGACACCCCCGGAAGCAGAGAGCCGAAAAGACTTTTATATCTTTAACCTCTCTAACTCTCACCTCTACTAAAAAATTATACCCCATTGGTTCTTTATAGAGACCTATAGTTACCCAATCCTTCTCAAAATTAGTTTCTCACCAAAACCAACCAAAATTAAATTGGAAGCAAACTACAAACAGAATTTTTGATTAAGCTTCGTTTATTTTTTCCAATAGTTTTATTTTTTTAATTTCCTTTTCTTCTTATGCACTACTCTTAAGAGTAGTAGTGCAACTCACTTGTACTTTTCTAGAGTAGCACTTATATTCTTCTGAACAAGGAATCGCAAAAAGAAAATGTGTATATTGTTCACGTGAATAGTGACCGCATACACGAATTGATTTCACACATAACTAATCTAAAATCAATGAACATGGGCCAACCTTTCCCCTCCCTCAAAATAAAAAGAAATTAAAGAACTATTTTCGTTTGTTTCATAAATCATGAACTCGTTTACATCCAAATATTTTTAAAAAATCTTACCTCAACTAGGAATCAAGATGGCCGAAGATGTAATAGGAGGGATAATTGAGGCTGTTTTAGGAATGGTGGCTTCACTTGTTGCTGGCAAGATTAGTCCTGCAATGGGTGCGAATGAACAACTCCAAGAGCTTGCTAATAAACTCGAGATTATTCAGGCTTTGTTATGTGATGCTCATAGCAAGCAAATAACTAATGAAGCTGTGAAACTTTGTCAGAAAGAGCTCCAGTCAATTGCTCTCCATGCTCAAATTGTGTTGGATGAGTTCGATTACAGAGGTTTTAAGAAAAAGATTATTGTCCGAAAGAGGGACAAATTAAGTGACTTCATTTCATCCCCACATATTGTTCCATTTCGTCAAAAGATGGGTCGTAGAATCAAGGATGTTTTGTCATCCTTAGAAAAACTTGAGATAAGAGCCAAAAATATTGGACTTGCTCGTGGAACTCATAAACTCACAGTTTCAACATCATCAACAAGTCCCTATGTGGAGGAATCAAAAATTGTGGGGGAGGTATAATGATACCTTAAAAATGTTAACTAAAAACTATGAGAGTGACTTACCTGTCATTACCATTGTAGGTAACCATGGGTGGTCTAGGAAAGACAACTCTCACTCAACTAGTGTGCAAAAGTTAGAGTTATTTTGATGAAACGATATGGATTTGTGTCCAATGTCGAAAGATTATTGGGCAACATGTTGCAATGTCTCACAAAAACCAACCACCAGTTGACAAGTACCATATCTTTGGTATCTAAGTTGCAAGAACATTTGAGAGCTAGAAAATACTTGTTGGTACTAGACAATATTTGGAATGATAATGAAGATGAATGGAATTGCATGGGGAATTGCTTGCTTGGAATCGGTGGCTCAAAAGAGAGCAAGATCTTGGCCACTATGCGCAGTGAGAATGTTGCTAGAGCAATCCGAACATTTGATACCTATCCGCTTGATATACTTTCAAAAGATCGTAGTTGGGAATTGTTTGAAAAGGGAAAATCGCAGTTTTGGTTCATCAACTTGACCCTCGTTACAATTTTAGTCCCTCAACTATTGAAAGTCGCACTTGTAGTCCCGTAACTATCACTTTTTCACCGTTTTGGTCCCTCTTACCGGCAAGCTATCAGGTTAGCGATCATTTGGGGTCAAAATGAATTATTTTAGAACTTTTTATTCTTTTTTATAAATTGTAGAAAAATAAAGAGGTTTTTTTTTTTTGAACAACTGAGAAAATGTCATTAACACTTGATCCAATAGCGCCACTTTTGTTCAAAAAAAAAATTGAGCCACTCAAAAGTGCAATCTTCAAACTGCAGCAAGAAGACAACTCTGAGAAACAACAAAAGCCAAGAGAAGAAAGAAAAATTGCAAACAGGAAAGCAGAAATAGGGGATAGAAAAGCAATAGCCATTAGGCCCTCTGATCAAAGCAAGAAGAAGCTAAAGTTATAAATCATCTTAATAATCTGCAATCATTCACGCAACGATTCGCACAACTTTCAATTGGTACACCAGAAATCGGTAGTACATCAGACTGTCGGGGCGATTACATGCTCTAGATCAGATTACAGAATCGAGTCCTAGTCAACATGTTTTCATAAAAGCATCACTGAACCGAAAGGTGCACGCCATATACAACACTCCAAAGGAAGTCAAAATAACTTCAAACTAAAATATAATCTCTAAGTTCTCATGGTCCTAAGTTCTACAAATTGTCAGAGGGAAAATGCTACATATTAACTTCAAACCTAGCAAGTGGCCTTGTGGCTTCTAGAGATTCAGATTGGAATCTTGACTACAAAAACCATTTGTTTCAAGTGTATCATGTTCCTCTCATTATTCATTTTTAGTTTAAATGTAGAGGCAGATTGGCATTGTTTCTTTGGTAAAGATAATAATGTAAATTTGTCTCTGGCAATCTTGTCTTTGTTGACCAAGATAACTTTAATTAAGATGCAAATTATATCTATTCCACATGAGTCTCCATATGGTTCATTTATGCTATCAATGTTCCCTTTCTTAGTTGAATTTTTATTTTCATCAAGCTTTACTTACGTTTTTTTGAGCAAGTAGCCTCTGAGTATTTGTTGATTGTGATGGTGGTAGATATTTTATTGGGACGTAGTTCTTTTAATTTCCTCGTACTTTATTTTCCATATTTGATATGCATGAAAACAGAACTGTTTGGTGGGGTATGATTTTTTCCCCCCACTTCTCAAATTCTGCTTCATGGATGTGAATGTACTTAGGGGCATTTCGTTGTCAATCAGTGGCTAGTTGATGTTCTTTGAAGACAAATTGTCGTGGAGTGAGGAAAAAGCCATTTAGTTGTTATGAATAAAGAAACTTCCCATTGATAGTACTAGTAAGGCAAGAGGGAAATGTTTTGCTAAAGTTGCATCTGAAGAGTCTTTAATTAGGAACCATTTAGGGCCAAAACTAGTAATCAGGAAGTGGCCTTGTCATGTGAGGCCGATGAGCATCATTTATGAATTTTTTTGAACTTTGAACCTTGTCATGTCATGGAAGATCTATATTAATGAAGGATATTTGCACTGGGTCTAATTTTGATAAGTGTGTCAGATACTTCATTCCTCTACTTGGGTACGTACGCTTGGAGGTTGGTACTGGAGGACTATCTTAGTTCTGTTTCAAGTTATAGTCACAAGATGTTCTCATTGTGCACAATTTGACTTGTGGGCAGTTCTGTTGGTGATAGTCATATGTATTTGCGTTTTTGGTGATTTTAATGGAGTAATTATGTGGGCAGTTGTCTTAAAAAGGGTATAAAAGTATGATCTAGCACATTGTTCTTGTAGTTTTAGCTTGTTTGTTGTGTATGGTGGTGACATCTGCAGGCTGAAGTCATTCATTTTTATTCTCTGCAACTAAGAAAATTTTCTTCCATCGATTGAAGACTCTTCTTTTTCGTTGTTGTCATTCATATTAATGATACACCCCTTATTGACCAACGATCTTTTATAGAGGAGATTCACCAATTACTGGGATGGAGCCTTACGTCTGTTACAAGTTACAACATGAATCCTTCTGGGACGCAGTCCATTTCACAAGTCCGGAGAGGTTATACCGTTGCAATTTCTTGATTTTTTCTCTGCAATAAATTGAAGTTAATAGAATCTTTTATTGGTAGATTCTCCTGCATATATATGTTGCTTGTTTTGGTGAAGCTTTTTCTTTTTCCTCCTAATTTTGTTGCTCTATTTTATCATAGTTGCACATTCTCTCATATGAGTAATGCAAATTTTTTATTTTTTTCCCCTTTAATGTATTTGACAATTGACACCCTAAGTTCTTTCTTAATTACCATTGCAAAATCAGTTTGTAAATTGTTCCTATATATCCACCATCCATTTTTTTTATTTAATTATTTCTTCTTGGTTTGTGTCAAGTCTTCCATATTGCTAGGTTTCTTCTTCTGAGTGTTAATCACAGTAATTGTTCTATTCTTTTCTTTCCATGGTTCTCTCACTTATTTATATGGACTAACTTTTCTGAGTGTTAATCACAGTAATTGATCTATTCTTTTCTTTCCATGGTTGTCTCATTATGTGCTGAAAAGAAAAGAATAAATGGGTTGCATGTATTCAAAGGATGATATCTTATCAATATGCTATTCTCTTTATCAACAACAATGGCCATTTCAAAAGTAAAAGATATTCCTTTTCCACTTCAAAACAAGATATAGAGAGATACAAGGAAAGCATAAAATTCTTAATTGTTTTTCTCAAGACCTGTCCATTTTTACTTTGATAATATCCATCCCTGAAGATGCCTGATGCTGTTCAAGAAGGTGGCTTCACTTGTTGATATATAATAGTATCAAACAAAGTTAACAATTACAAAAAGCTTACAATAATTGATCTATTGTTTTCTTCTCTTGCAAATTTCACTCACAATAATTGTGCTGGAAAGAAAAGAATAAAAGGATGGCATGTATTCAAAGAATGCTTCTGTCTCTTTACCTACAACAATGGCCCATTTTCAAAAGTAAAAGAGATATTCTTTTTCCACTATGGCTTCTACCCCTCAAAATTAGATATATAGAGAGAGAGAAAGAAAGTTATCGCTTTGCTGAAACAATTGTTTTTCTCAACACTTATCATCAATTTCTTGCTTCATTCCTGAAGATGGCTGATGCTGCGATTGGGGTGGTTACTGAGGCCTTGTTGACGAAGGTGGCTTCACTTGTTGCTGAGGAGATCAACCTTGCATGGGGCGTCAAGAAACAACTCAACAAGCTTGCCACGAAGCTTAAAGAGATTCAAGCCTTGCTTTCTGACGCCCAAAGCAAGCAAATAACTGGAGAAGTTATGAAACTTTGGCTGAAAAAGCTCCAGTCCACTGCCCTTGATGCTCAGATTGTCTTGGATGAGTTCAGCTACCAAGTTCTTCGCCAAAAGATCGAGTGCCACAAGAGGGACAAGGTACGCAGCTGTTTTTCATGTTCAAATCCTGTTTTTCTTCGTCCTAAAATGGCTCATAAGATCAAGGATGTTTTGTCATCCTTGGATGAGCTTTATGCTGAATCAGATAACATTGGCCTTAAGAAGCCAATGGAGTTGATAAACTCGCTTCCTCCTAATCTCAACGAAATGAGGCCAACAGTGCCTTATGTGGAGGATTCAAAAATTGTGGGAAGAGATGATGATGTTTCAGAGGTCATAAAATTGTTAACTGGCTCAGACTCAGAGTACAAGGAAGACTTACCGGTCAGAATATTGGGTATGGGCGGTCAGGGGAAGACAACCGTGGCTCAAACTTGTGTTCAAAAGTGACGCAGTTAAAAGTTATTTTGATAAGACCGTGTGGGTTTGTGTCTCAGATGATTTTAGTGTTAAGAGACGGTTAGCAGAAATGCATTCTCCCACTGAAACCAATTACCAATCAGCTACTAAGGCAGACTTGGTAAATAAACTGAAAGGCCAGTTGATGGGTAAAAAATACTTGCTAGTGCTGGATGATGTTTGGAATGAGAATGGACGTGAATGGGAAGACATGAGGACTTGTCTGCTAGAAATTGGGGGTTCTAAAGGGAGCAAGATTTTGGCCACTACTCGTGGCGAGAAAGTTGCTTCAGCTATGGAAACATCGAGGTTCCATCGGCTTGGTACACTTTCAGAAGAACAAAGTTGGGAATTGTTTACAAAATGTGCATTTACTGAGGCGGAAGCAACACAGACGCCGCAATTGGTGGATATCGGCAGAAGGATATTAAAAAGGTGTGGAGGCGTACCCTTAGCTATCAAGATAATAGGAGGCTTACTGTACAAGTATAAGAACTGGGAATCAGATTGGTCAATGATTGAAAGGAATGAGATGTGGAATGCATTTGATGAAGGAGATAGAGTTCTTTCTGTCATCAAGTTAAGTTATGACAATTTGTCTTCATTGCCACTGAAACAATGTTTTGCGTACTGTGCAATTTTTGAGAAGGACACTGACATGGAGAAAGACAAGCTAATTCAACTTTGGATGGCGCAAGGGCTACTAAATGTTCCGCAGGGAAGTAATTTGCAAATGGAAGACCTGGGCAACATCTACTTGAATACTCTTCTGAGGAGTTCTTTATTGCAAGATGATCCAAGTGGCAAGTATTGCAGAATGCACGATCTTGTACATGATGTTTCAGTACAAGTGTCAGAAAATTATTGCTTTCTCATTAAAGATTCCAAGGCCATGAGCAGTAATGAAATTGAAGCCGTGCATGTATCAATCCATTCAAGTGAAAGTGAAAGAGGAATGTGGAAGAGTTTGAAAGGTGTTCTTCCCTCAAAGTTGCGAACACTCTATTTGAAAGGTGTTGACCTATATGACGATCTGTTTGAAAACTTACCGTGGCTCTCTGTTTTGATTATTGACAATTGGGGTGTTAAGGAATTACCAAATTCAATTGGCAAGTTGAAACATTTAAGATTTCTTGATGTAATTCGCACTCGTATAAGGATGCTTCCGAAGTTTTTGACAAAGTTATACCTCTTACAAACTCTAAGAGTTCATTCTTTGACGGAGGTACCCAAGGGGTTTGGGAATTTAATTAACTTGAGGCACATCTACTTTGATGATATAGAGTTCTTCTTATCCGAGCAGGCTGAATGTCTTTTTATTGGATTAGGCCAATTGACGAATCTTCAAACGTTGCCGTATTTCAAGGTGGGAAAATGCAAGGGATGTGGAATAGAAGAGTTGGAGTACTTGGACAACCTCAGAGGTACACTCAAAATATTCTGCCTTCAAAATGTGGGAAGCTCTGAATCTGCTGCTAAATCCAAGTTGTCGAGGAAGTCAAATATTCAAAATCTAGAGCTTCATTGGGATGGTGATCAGAGGGAAGAAAACGTTGATGACGGTGATGTTATGGAGGCTTTGAAACCTCCTTCGAACGTGAAACGTCTAGGGATCAAAGGTTATCAAAGCCAAAAATGGCCTTCGGAGAATCATTTATTTCTACCTCGCAATCTGGTTGAACTAGAATTAAAGAACTTGGATAAGTGTGAAACACTCCCATCACTTGGGCACTTACCTTTTCTTGAGGTTTTATCCATACGGCAGTTAAAGAATGTGAAGTGCATAGGAAAAGAATTCTATGGTGTGGATTGTATTGGGTCGACAGTTACTCTGTTTCGAGCACTGAAGAGACTTGAGATTTGGGGTATCATGAGTCTGGTGGAATGGTCAGATGCAATAGGAATTACTCCGACAATGCAAGTCCAAGTATTCCCGTCTCTAGAGTTCATGTGGGTACATAGTCTTCCCAAATTGAGTGTTTTTCCAAACTTGGGTACCTTACCAAGTCTTAGAGAACTGGATGTAAGATATTGCAAAAATTTGACGATTGTGGCACCAAATGGTGAATGGAATAGAGGGGTTGAGAATGAGATGTCCCCTAAAAAGGTTGAAATTGGTTCAGATGCCCAATATTACTTTCCATCGCTACGATTCTCTATCTATCAAAGGTTGTGAAAAGTTGAGTGCACCACTTTGCAGCCTCATCCCAAGTTGTGCGCCACTTGAGGAGTTGATAATCGACTGCAACCCTGGATCATGGTCTAAGGATCTGCAACACCTAACCAGCCTTAGGTATTTAACTCTTGGATCATCTGAAGATGTTGACGTTGATTGTTTTCCTTGGCCCTACCCTACGAGTCATTCTTCTGTCTCTCTTACGTCTCTTAGGATTTGATATTGATGAATGTCGTATACTGAAAGAGAGATGTAGGAAAGAAATTAGTGGCTCAGAGTGGCCCAAAATTGCCCATATCCCCCATGTTCATATCGGTGGATGACAGCTGGATGCAGATAAAGAGCTCTTGTGATAAAATTTCAATACAATTTTGAATGTGAGTACAAATTTTAACATTAATTATTTATGTATTAATTAATTGTGACTGGACTCTTATCAAATTCCATCTGTTAACTTAATTTATTTGTTGCAGACTTTTTTGGATTCCCTTAGACTTTCTACAATTACTTTATAATCCTTACCAAAAAAAAAATCAAAATAAAAATAAAAATCATATATATATATATATATATTAAGCTCATGACTTGTTTCACTAATTTTGTTTTCTTTGCACGTGTAGGTTTGGAGACAGTGATCCTCCAATGCAAGCTTCCTACAACTGCAACTGCTACTGGAACCCGGACTTCGATTGCAATCCTTTGTTAGTCTTTTTTGATAGATTTTGTTTTTTCTATTTACTTTTGCTTTTTGGTTTATTTATAAAATTGACCAGAATTCAACTTTTGAAGTTTGCTAGCATTGGATCTATTTTGTAGTTAATTTGATGAATCTGTATTTCCGCTTTCGCTTATGCGGTTTTACAATATTATTGGGAGCTAGTACGTACTAGCTATATTTTTCATTCTATTCTAACACTTTATTTACTATTGAGTGATAGGTTTTTGTTGGAAAAACTTCAAAATGTTATAGTTGATTGTTATCCACAGATAGAGATTCGTTTTAAAAGCCATTGAATAGTGCTTATCTCATAGCTCGATCGGTTCCTACTTCTTTTCATGATTTTATTTATTATCTCTTTAGTGTTAATTCGGCTATGTTGAATGTCATTATCTCGGGTTGTAATTTACTTTGTTGACTTGGCGTTGGGATTTGCTTCATACTATGGAAAAATTGGCACAATGGAATACTATTGAAGGGTAATGCCATGGCCTTTTTAGGTCCATTAATGAGGGCATCTGAAAGGGGTTGCATGCCTGTGGTTTGTTCAAAGGGTCTGTAAGAGACATGGACCTTTGTCTTGCCCTCACTGCTGCTACCTCTAGCTGTCAGGTCGAGGTTGCAGCTTATCTCCTCCCTCATGTCCCGCAGCATTGAAATTCTTCTTGTGTACCTAAGAGAAAATACATTTCATTCAGAAGGTTGATAATTCGATGATGGGCATATATATTTTCTGGCTTGTTTTAATCTGTTGGCCGTTAGTTATAAGTTCTGCGTTTCTACTGTTTCCTTGTTCCTCAGCCACGTTTTTGGCTTATCTTCTCATCGATTCAGTCCAAAACCTAAGACACTGCACTGCAAAATCGCCAGTTTTGTATGGTTTTGGGATGATGAAGCGATGCGTTTGTTAACATGTGTTCTCAAGAATTTGCATATTTTATGTTAATGCGCTCTGCAGATGTAGAAGGAAGGAAGAAATTTACAAGACTTTTCTAACCTTAACCTACAAGAACAAGAACAAATGAGAAACTTTCTTCTGTAACAAATGAACTGATAACGTTTTACAAGAATCTGCATCATCTCCAGTTGTGTGTATCTGTATACACAAACAGTGTAATTTTGGTTTTAATTTGAATTTGCTTGAAGACAAAAAGGGACTCAACTTCTCATGTTGTCAAAGGGCTGCATAGAAGAAGAACTTTGAATTCATGTTGCAAGTCCAAAGGAATGGAAAGAACTCCAGGTTTTCACTTCAATTTTGATGCTAGTATAACAGTAAGCTTACACAAGCTCGCTGCTTTCCGCCTTTTCTGAAAGATAAGCTGGAGACACAGAAGAAACACCAAAATTTGTAAACCAGCACAAAAGGCCAAAATAACCCGTTGAAGCTTTCGCTATCGATCCACCAGACATCGCTGTGAAACGGATCAGATTAATAGTTCCAGTTATCGCTCTGACAATCTGTAGAGGTTCCAGTTCTCATGGTTGAGTGCAACAGATCAGATCAATAGTTCAAAAAGAGATTAAAAACATCGGTTCCAACACATCAGTTCTTCAGTCTTTCCATTGCTGTAAACCCTTGGAGGCGTTTTACAATCGGCAACCCTCTGCACCAGAAAGAACAAACCATAATCTATATATTTAGGGAAATGTATTACACGGAAGTTTCATATACATTAAGGCACATAAATATTTCTCATCAAGATGACACAAAAGTCATCAATTTCACCCCAAACGAAGAAAGTCAAATTGTAGAACCTGCAAGTCAAGACTGATACATTCTTTGTCCAAAAGGCCAATTGTTTGGATCCTCCAAAGCATTTTGAAACAAGTTTAGCAAAGTAACTAACAGACCTCCACAAGCAGGAACAAAGATAACACGCTGCCATTTAACTTGAATAGGCTCCTCTCTTAACCATGAGGCACCTCCATAAGGAATACCATCCCAAAAGATATCGCGTATTTCATGCACCTAATATGATTCAAAAATGAGAAAAGAACAGAAAGATCAGTTATGACTTGCAAGCAAGAAATCCAATAACGTAGATCATGCAAGAAAAAAACCCTGTATAATGGATGAAGCTTCCATCCCTAGGCCTTAATTACCACCTGTCAGTCGTGTCATAAAGAGTTGCTTGAAACCAAATGAGATATTACAGTCTGATTCAGAAATCAAGTATAGACATATTTCCTTTTATTTCTTTGTAGGCTTTGATTTTACGAATGAACAAATTGATCAATCTGCATCTCTTATTCTCCAGAAGCCAAAAAACATCAAGAAAATGGAAAAAATGAATGATTAAGTTTGTGGGTTTTTCTTGACATAGAAATTAGAGAAAGAAAGATAGAAACTTTGAAAGTGCTATACTCACGGCAACGTTGAAAAGGACGACAACAAAACCAGTGAAAAGACCAACAAGGCAAGCAGAGATAATAGCTTTGTTCTCTGGAGAAACAATCATACCATCAACATCATCATCTTCTTCTCGTTCCTCCTTATCTTTATCATCACTGTTGTTGTTTGTGCTGCTGAAAGCAATCCTGAATTTTCCGATTTGGCTCAGCTCCAAGTTACTACTAATAACCGGAGCAGGACTAGCATTCATACTAGTTCTGAGTACCAATACAAATTCTGAAAACAAGGTATTGGCATTAACATTAGCAATGGCATATCTTTCAGTGAAAGGAGTAGAACCATAAATGTCAGGCAAGAACAGCTTATTACCACAAAAGTTAGAACAGCAACCCATAAAAATAAAACAAATTTACAGAAAGGTCCCTTTGTGATGATTTTAATGTTGCTTATAATATATGGATATAATGGGGTTGAATTACGAATTGAGAATGGTAGGAAGGAAGAAAACAGAGAGATATCCGAATGAATCCCATAATCACAGCATCAGCTTCAGCTTCACCAACTAGGCCACTATAGGCCATAAGGTTGCTAGAAAAAGAAAACCTTGCCAAAACCCAAAGGGCAAATCACAATGGGAGGTTAGTTTTGACGAGTTTTGGTTTTGAAATTAATTTTTAAATATGAGAAATGTATTGAAAATATAAATTGTGTAGTTGAAAAGTAGAGATGTATACTAAAAATTTAATATAATATTCGAAAGGGACATGCAAGGACATGCTCAATAAAGCACTGTTATAGAATGGAATGAAGAATTTTACAGCAAACTAGTATTACGCAGCTTAAAGTCCGCATCCAAACAGAAAGCACCGCATGTAAATGCTACTGGTAATTATAAGGAATGAAAAAGAAATCTCCAGATCAATTGAAAAGCAACAGAATGCAGGAAAACCAACCAGATGAGATTCCAGCAGCAGACTCTGCAGCCTTGAGTGACAACTTTCTGTAATTAGCATTGTCGAACAACGCACCAACACCCTGGGCAACAGCCAGTGCCTTAAAAACTGGCCGCAGAGTTGCTTTCACTTTTATTGGCAAATTCCAATTGTTTGGATCCTCCAAAGCATTTTGAAACAGGTTTAGCAAAGTAACTAACAGACCGCCACAAGCAGGAACGAAGATAACACGCTGTCATTTAACTTGAATAGACTCCTCTCTTAACCATGAGGCACCTCCATCAGGAATACCATCCCAAAAGATGTTGCGTATTTCATACACCTAATATGATTCAAAAAGGAGAAAAGAACAGAAAGATCAGTTATGACTTGCTAGCAAGAAATCCAATAATGTAGATCATGGAAACCAAAATAAAATTAGATGATCTGCCCATAATGGATGAAGCTTCCGTCCCTAGGCCTTAATTACCACGTTTCAGTTGTGAGATATTACAGTTTGATTCAAAAATCAAGTAAAGATATTTTCTTGTATTTCTTTGTGGGCTTTGTATATATGAATCAACAAATTGATCAGTCTGCATCTCTTATTCTCCAGAAGCCAAAAAACATGAAGAACATGAATGATTAAGCTTCTGTGTTTTTCTTGACATGGAAATTAGAGAAAGAGAGATAGAAACTTTGATAGTGCTAAACTCACGGCAACGTACGACAGCAAAACCAGTGCAAAGACCAACGAGGCAAGCATAGATAATAGCCTTGTTCTCTGGAGAAACAATCATGCCATCAGCATCATCATCATTTTGTTCTCCATCCTCCTCATCTTCATCATCATTGTTGTTGTTTGTGCTGCTGAAACGGTGAAACCAATCCTAAATTTTACGATTTGGCTCAGCCCCAAGTTACTACTAATAACCGGAGAAGGACTAGCATTCATAGTAGTTCTGAGTACCAATACAAATTCTGAAAACAAGGTACTGGTACCATTGGTATTAACATTGGCAATGGCATATCTTTCAGTGAAAGGAGTACAACCATAAATGTCAGGCCAGAACAGCTTATTAGTGGAAGTACTACAAAAATTAGAACAGCAACCCATAAAAATCAAACAAAATTTAGAGAGAGAAAACTAAAGGGTCGCTTTTTGCTTATATATCATGTCATATCATATCATATGATACTTTCAGTTAAAGGGAAGAATTGGAGTAATGGTAGGAACCGGAAGGAACACAGACATATCCGAACGAATCCCATAATCACAGCTTCAGCTTCAGTTGCTGGTGGATAACAGCAGGACCCACCAACTAGGCCATAAGGTCGCTACAAAAAGAACACTTTCCCAAAACCCAAAGGCCAAATGACAATCTAAAGTCACCCAACTCTTCAAATGATCTATTTTTGGTCATTTAACTCCTTTTTTTTCATTTTTTTTTATTTTTCAAATGTGCCATCGCAAGATATTGGATCCCACTCATTTGCACCGATAGTTTGGAACTTGTAAGCCAACTTCAAGATCCTTTGACGACTCATAAAAAGGTCCAGGTAATATTAATGAATATTGGAAAATATGTTAATGTCTTTCCAAGTTTGAGAATCTTATAAGTTAATGGGCTAGTAGTGCATGAATCACATCTGCTAGCTATCACGACTCTTAGAGAATAGGTTATTATATCTAACTTTTTAATTTTAATGAGAATGAGGTATTTCAAAAACTCCTTTTTTGTGTCATTTTATCCATGAATTTTAAGAAGCCCACCAATTTATCCATATGAAACTAAATTTAACTCTAATAATTATTTATTATATATATCCAATTTTGCCTAAATCAAATTTTATTTTACTTCTGCAATCTCTCCGCCTTCACTTTCAGTTCCTTTCCAATTCCTCTACTTCCACTAGTAAATAAAGAGTTGGCATGCCATCCCCATGAGAGAAAAATAACTACGATAAGTCTAAACGCAGGGAAGGAAAGATAATATTTTATAAATATACGCAGGGAAGAAACACATAGTTATTGTTTAGAGTAAAGCAATATTATGGTCCTTAGTTTGTGCATTCCGTGTTATTTAGTGTAGTTTGTGCATTCCGTGTTATTTAGTGTTTGAGCTGTTGTACATTCAACAACAATAACAAAGATGCTATATTTACTGGTTGTTCAAAGATTGAAAGGGAAAAACACATTGTTGAAAATAACACTCAAATCCAAAGAGATGATCCATTATTAGGGATGTTATGCAATTGAAGAGCATATTGTGTCTTGCTTCTGTGTGTGAGTTTTTACAGAACTTTTATTATGTACAACTTTCAAAGCCACTGGATTCTTCTGTAGAACTTTTATTTGGGGGCGTATCTCATGCTCTGTTTATCGACTCCTATATTGATTAAGCAGCGAGCTGGAAACGAAAGTTAAAGGAATGCTCTCATAAGTCCAATGTTGCATCATTCATCTGAGTTCTTACATATGCATAGGTTTATCAAAACTTGAGTGCTCTGTTTTATGAGCGTTTTTGTTGCAAGTTTTGCCTTCACCTTTTCGCGGCAAAAGTTTGACACATAATTGTAAAAAAAGAATCAGAAATATCCAAGACTTGCATTGCGAACGAGCCAAATATATAATTAAAATGCATTCATTAATACATAATTGAGTTTGATGACCACAAAATTGCAACAAAAAGCATACATAAAGGGCTATTTTGCAACTGCTTAAACAGAATGGACCAAATATGCCACGAGGCCAAACAAAAAGGACCTAAAGTGCGATTTTTCTTTTTTGGTGCGTTGACTATTGGTTGCTACCGATCTATTCTTTTTTTTCTTGCGGCTCAGTAAAACACATATTACTCTTATAACTACTAATCATGGATATCTAATACTTCATCTGTCCCAAAATAAATGCCACTTAAGCATTTCCTATATATATATATATAATTAATTCACTAAGTATTATGTAGAAATTTGTAAAACACTACATAAATAAAGTAACATTTATACAATAAAATTATTCCAGTGGAATGGACACGTTATTCCCAATTTACTTCACATGGCTTTGGGGTCCATACATATGATATGACAGCACAAAATGAACAATGACCATTCATCAACAACCAAATTCTACATCTGTGTTGACTACTGTTTCCTGCCAATCTATTCTTTTCTTTCTTGCAACTCTCTGTTTATCATTTTCCCCTCACTCAGATCTCCAAAAGACTTGTCCATTTATCATCAATTTCACTTGTCCATTTATCATCAATTTCTTGCTTCATTCTATTCTTTTCTTTCTTGCAACTCTCTGTTTATCATTTTCCCCTCACTCAGATCTCCAAAAGACTTGTCCATTTATCATCAATTTCTTGCTTCATTCCTGAAGATGGGTGATGCTGCGATTGGGGTGGTTACTGAGGCTTTGTCGACGAAGGTGGCTTCACTTGTTACTGAGGAGATCAATCTCGCATGGGGTTTGGAGAAAGAACTCAAAAAGCTTTCCAAAAAAAAAAAAAAAGTCCTAGCTACATTTTAAAAGGTAGGAAATAGAAATATACGACTTATTGAGTATATGGTAACGGGGATTGGGAATATTCCAAGCAGTTCCCATAGGGTAGTCCGGATCATCTACCCAAGTTTGGGTGTTCAACTCTGCCCAACTTCCAAGTGCCAAATCGTCGTCGTTTTGGTTTTTTTTTTTTTTTTTTTTTACCCTTCTCAAATTTCTTTCATATTTTATTTACTGACGGTGAAAACTCAACCCAGCAAACGGCCGTCTTCTCCGTCTTCCTCTTCGCGAATCTTCTATGGGAAGCCAAAGCATTGCTCTCAAGAAGCGATTAGGTTTCCTTTCTGGTCCATTAATGGGTTTCTTCTCCAATTCCTCGTCAACATCACTGCTGCCCGGCCTGAGATTTTCTGATTTTTATCAAGGTGTGTTTTCTAAATTATTTCTTCAGTTCTTAGTTAACCTAAAAAAAAATTTGAATCAAACATCTTTTCCGGAATGATGGAGTTGGGTTCTCAAGCGTTCGATGATCAAATATGCTTGAGAAAGTATAGTGTCGCGTTGATGGTTGAAGAAGTCATATGAATTTTCAACTATTCTGATTGCCCACAACCACAAAAGCCTAGACAGACACCTTGTAGAGTAACATGATATATTTTCTTATTTATATCTGAAACTGATTTCATAACTGGAACTTTGTTGGAGCAAGACAATGAGCGTTATATAAGTGCGGATACTTGAAAACCTATTCAATTGGAAAAATTAGTTGATAAAAACTCTATGAACCCACATTTCTTGCTGGTCTAGGTACTACGGCGATGTTCTACTAGCTCCGAGTCTTGGCATCCTTTGCAACATTCTGCTATGGTGGCAATCAAAAATTCTGGTTCTAGAGATTGACTTATTTTTCCTAATCATGGGGACCAGGGTGTGGAGAAATGTATGCTTTTTTGCATTAACAGATCTGGCGTCTAAGAGATATTGCCACTGCTACAAGGAATTTCGTAGTGACTTATTACCATTATTGAAGGAGAGTAATTTTTTTTGCACAGAGCTGGTCTTGGAGCACTCGAACAGGAAAAATATCTGATTTTTAATAATTGGTAGATACATGAAGTGATGCACAATTAGAAGCTTCATGATGTTAAACATTGTATAGGTTTCAGGGCTCCCCACTGTGTAATGCTCGAGAATTACTAAAATTCATGTTGATTTTTCATTTTTCATGCTTGGCAATTTGACTACTACAAATGCTCAGCCCTATCCAACAAATATTATAATTAGCCTCACAAAAATCACTGTAGGGAAGTTGAATCCAGAAAAATATATCATTGATTATATAGTAATTGCGCAAGTACTCAATAATCGTAAATTGTTCCATTTACTGATCAGTTTCTCCATGACTTCTCCATTTTGATACAGATATCAAGTGATAATCATACATTTTTAAGCATTCAATCATACATGGGTATATAACATAAATAAGTGCATGAAATTTAGAATTCCAACATCAACAATAAGTCTCTATTCTCCTCATTTACAAACGCAAAACACGCCACCAGCACATGAAAGTATACAACCACACTTCTCATTGCATGTAATGCCATCAAAATTGCCGAAACCAAGAGATTGTTGTGCCTATCAATAGAAAATAAATCACCATAGGTTGAATTAAACAAAGGAAATAAACTAGACAAAATTTCATATCCAAATTTAAAGACCATAAAAAAAAATTAGACAATAAAAGCAAAAGAAATACCATAAGTAAATCAGTCATGCTCAATGAATGTGGTGCATGAGTAGCGAAACTTTGTTCACTAGCATGCACATTAATAACCTAAAAATAAAATAAATCATCATAGGTAAAGAATTAGGTTATAAATGACTGTAGAAAATGAATTACATATCCTAAGCTCTCTGTAAACTATAGAAAATCTAATGGTGGTGGAAGGGGAGAAATGGGTGAAAGGGTTGAAAGGGGAGGAGATAGAAAATAAAACAAAATAAAATAATAATTAACAATGTATTATAACATTTGTTTAGAGAACCATGGTTCTTACAATTGATCTGAAACCAAAATGTTTTGAAAACTTTCTTCAAAATTGTTCTCAAAACAACATAAAGAATAGACCCTAAGTACTCTTCATGAGTTTACAAGACCATCTCAAGGGTCACATGAAAGTAATTACATAGACACTAATCTGATGGAGTGATGGGGTAGTTGAATAATCATGGGGGTAATTATGGGTAGTGATAATGGACATTCACAATAATACAAATATTTATAACTTTCCCCTTGAATGTCGATTATTAAGATAAATATCTCATTAAAATTTTACTAGGAAAACCCAGTGAGAAAAACCTAGTGAAGGAAAAAGAATACATTTTTCCAGTACAACACTAGCTCGCTAAAAACACTTACCAGTAAAAATTCAGTGGGAAAAAAACTTGGTTAAGGAAAAAGAGTATAGTAAGTGACTTCTCCTCTTGAGCACATCATTTGACATCGTTGCATTTCGATCTTATAGCTCAACTTTTCAAAAGTTGAAGTTCACAACGATTTAGTGTATCATTCTTACAACTGAACAATGCATGTAGCATTATCTTTACACAAAGTAGTGGAAACTTTCTTGTTTGATTGCAAATCACTTGATCCTCAAATACGATGTATTGATTATCTTAACTAAACATGCTCTCAACTTGCTTTTTGAATTACATAGTGTAGCAAGATAATAAGTGGCAGTTATGATTTCTTTCATTAATTTAACGCTCAGAAATAGTTGTAGCACTGAATGGAAGTACATAGCTGATTTGATCGAACATTATAAAAGATCAATAAAATATCCAACATCTGTATAACTTATAAGATCAGACTTGTGCATTTTGAAAAATAAAGACCTCAAATTTATAGTTCCTTCAAGCTAAAGAAACATATATGGTTCATGACTTGCAAACATATTTTAAAACTTGTGTACGACTTGCAAAGTACATTATTGTTTCAATAGTCTTAAAATATGGTACTTCTGGACCAAATTGTTTTTCATCATTGATCACAATTTAGTAATTCATTAATTAATTGTGTATAGATGGGTGTGGAATCAAATAAGGTCCATCCCTTTCCACCGCCGTAACCCTCCCTTATTTTATAGGCTTTTTACCTTATTAAGATATATTCGGAAATAACTGAAAAAGAACTCAAGATCAGAAGTAAAAAAATTTAAAAATGAAACGGAATAAGTACTTGTTAAGTAATCTATTTGTTAATTAATTGAAGGAAGTTGCACTACAAAACAGAAGCTTTTCTCATTTTATTGACCTTAATTTGACTCTTTCTGGATTTCGAAAAGAAATAGTTTATAAAAATAGACTAGTTTAATAATTGGGAAACAAGGGACAACATGGAATAAGTTTGATCCAGCAATAATTCACTGTCGATGAACCACTGCCTATTGACCTTTGGTGTGACAATGAAGCAGCCTTACACGTCATTGAAAACCGGTCTTTCATTAACGGACCAAACGCAGAACTTGATTGTCTAGTTCGCGACAAGTACAAAGAAGGTTTCATCTACCCAAGGCCGGTATTTAAAATTTAGGGGCCCAGAGCGACAAGGCCGGTCCTAAGACTTATGAGGCCCAGGGCAAAAAGTTAAAAGAGGGCCCTAAATAAATAATAATAATAAAATATAAAAATCATATATACCGATTTCTTCGAGCATTTTTAGATGCAAAGTCATCTATAATAGTATTAGTTTCAAGATTTTTTAAAATGTCTTTTTCAATACACAATATTGCCAATCCATTTAATCTTTCTTGCGACATTGACGATCTCAAGTATGTTTTTAACAATTTTAATTTGGAGAAACTTCTCTTAGCTGATGCAACAGTAACAAGCATGAATGTTGTCCTTGTCACTCAAGTTATTTATCTCTTCACTGGTCTTTTTCATTTGAGTCATTCACATTCTCTTCACTTAAATTCTCTTCATTTTCATGAAAATTTGTTTTTTTCACAAATAATTTATTAATATCACCTCTTTGTGATTCGGTCAATTGATCTAGTCTTTGTCTTTCTTCCTTTTTTCATGTCTAGAAATATGTTTTTTATTAATTATAATGTAATGCACAACACAAAATCACAACAAATGTAATGCAGAATAGCACAAAATCAAATCAATGATAATGTACAATGATACAAAAGCACAACAATAACAAGAAATTCAATGATATTTAAGTCAATTTGCTATGAAAGAAACAATAGCACTTGGAACAAATGCTAATTCTCAATATCAATGTGTATTTGTTCTTTAAGCACCTGTTAAGATAGAAAGGCATAAACAATTTAAAGACCATTAAAAAAAAATCACAAAACCAAATTAGCTCACCAAAGACAAGAACAAAATGAAAAGAAAAAAGACAAAAAGCCTAACTTCAAATTTCCAATACATTATACATTGAGGCAGTTAACCAAACCAAACTAGCCACTTAATTAAATTTATGCAATAACAAACACAACAAAAGCTCAACATTCCTTTCATCAATATTCAATAGTAGAACTTAAGCAGAGCAGCAACAATAACAAAATAGGAATCCAATTCACAGGCTGCACTGCAAGCCTTGACTTCTGCTTCTCCTCCTCTCTTTTTTCTATACACACAAGAATCACTACGAGCAACACGCTAACACGACATATAATCAAATTCAACTAATCATCGATACCCTAGAAAATTAACAAATTCAAGCCCACAAAACAAGAAGTGTCGACATCAACTTACCTTTCCTTCAAAGTTCAAACTCCGGAGACCCGAGGTCCCGAACCACCAGGTCCACCACAATCCTATCAGAAATTATTAACGATTGAATCTATAACTAGATGACTAGAACCCAAGTAACTATTCCCGCAGCTGCAAATTTAATAGGAATAAAAAAATGAAAACAAAGAAGAAATTAGACAATCAGAATCAATCAACCAATCCGTGTGCGAGAGGGGAACAGAGGAAGTCTCACGAGAAGACACCGGAGGCTAGGGTTGATGAAAATTTGGAAGAATTTAATGGAAGAATGAAAATACCCTATTTTCCAGCAGAAGCTCGATGGAGATGATGGACAGCAGAAACAGCCAATGGAAAAGCAGAAGCTTGATGGAGAATGCAAAAGGAAATTGTTTGAGATGGCTTGTTGGCTGCAGGGTTTGACAAAATTTAAAAAAAAAACATTTGGGCTTTCATCTGGAATAAAAAAAGAAAGGACCCAAAAATTAATTTGGGCCTAAAATGTAAATTTTTATGAAATAAAACTACTAATACATAATACTACATTATATTATTTTTGGTCCCTTTAAACCCTTCGGCCCTGGACAAGCGCCCAGCTTGCCTAGGCCCAAGGGCCGGTCCTGCAGAGCAATACAATAAAAGAGGTCCTATTAATTTTTTTTTAAAATTTTAAGAATGACATTTTAAAAC
The DNA here is from genome assembly GCA_016801395.1 of Leptodermis oblonga. Taxonomy (NCBI): domain Eukaryota; kingdom Viridiplantae; phylum Streptophyta; class Magnoliopsida; order Gentianales; family Rubiaceae; genus Leptodermis; species Leptodermis oblonga. The sequence goes on from CM028754.1 coordinate 1,690,051, forward strand.
TTTTTTAGATTAAAAATTATTTGTAATATTACATTGTTTTGTTTCAAAATTCCTTATCCAATAAATAATTGTCAAGTTTTTCAAGATTTATTGCAACACAAACAATTTCAAGTATGATTTTAACAAATGTAATGTATTACCTAGAAACTACGATGATGAAAATGAACCACTATTTATCATCATTCTATCTATAATTAACATTACAGAATAAACCATTAAATGTAAAAAATTAAAATTGACTTTGAACATGACAATAATTTAATGATTTTTACTATTTGTGCGTGCAAGTCGTAGACCCACAATGCACACACTTTGAAAGTCGCTTTCATCTAGATCAAAATGTAATTATTTGGAGTTTCAATGTAAGGAAAAAAAAAACACGATGACTGTGTAAGTTTTCAATAAATAAAAAAGAATGATTGTAATCATGTTAGTTAATAAATCATTTACTTTTTGTATGGTATCATTAAAAATGTGGCTTTTAATAAATATATTGAGTTAGTAGATATTACATTATTTGACCACTAAGATGAATTAATAAATTTATATTGTATTTTATTAAATATATGAAATTAGTGTTATAATATTTAAACCCCTAAAATAAACTATTATATTTTATAGGGTGAGACAATAGTTCCTTCAAATGAACCATTCAACCCTTGAATTTGGTTTTGTATAAATTAACTACACAATTGCATACTTAATTGCAGAAGTCAAATCTAATGGTTAAATGATCCCTTGAAGATACTATATATATATTTTCCCTAATTTACATAATATTTAAATAATAAGATGAGTTTAATATATATATATATATATTTACTAATAAAATATACCGGGCCCTAATTTTTTGGGCCCTAAGCTGTCGCGCATGTGGCGCACCCTCAGGGCCGGCTTTGATCTACCCTCTTCATATCCCCTCAAGTCCAAGCAACAGTTGGCTAACATTTTTACTAAATCTCTTCCTTCGCTATGGTTCTCCACTTTACTGTTCAAGATGGGCTTGCGAGAATTTCTCGATATGACATTTAAAGTTAATTAGTTGATTGTAATGTATATATTTGAGTTAGACTAGTTAGTTACCATGCTTATGCTTATTGGAGGCGGGTGGATGTTGCACCCGCCTCCAAAGACTTTTTCGGCCCCTTTGGAGGCGGGTTTTTGTACACCCGCCTCTAAAGGGGCGCCTTCTTTGATCATTTTTGTACTAGTGCGCACAGATGAAGTGCCAACTTCGAGGGAGGCCTGAGGACTAGTTGCGCGCTGGGCTAATGGGCGACGGACTGGGACTGCGCGCTCAGTGCAAGGCTCTGAGGCACGTCAGGGAAGGCCTGCTGCCGTTTATAATTAATTATGCCTGCAGGCTAGGTAATTACATAGAAAAAGTGAAGAACATGTGTTGGGGGAATTTTGAGGTTAGGAAGTGGTCACTAAGAACACTTAATAGAGAATAAAAGAATCGCTTGTAAACGGGGATTTATGAATCAAAGTATTGCATTTACGGGGTGTAATCACTATCCTTAAAGAATTTATTGCTCCCACTATACTCTCTAACTGGGTTTAATGGCAATACCCATCTAAGATACAATAGATTTAGCAAACAACAAAGTAGAGGGTTTTTTGATTGTTTGACTAACACACCTATTTATAGAGGTGAAGAGTCACTAATTCGTTGGTTATTATATATTGAGAAAATTTTCTGAAGCAACTGTTCAAAGAATAGCCGTAACTATTCGCTCAAAACTAAACTCGAAACAGTTTCCGCGAAAAGGTTCAACACTAGTTAGTGAGAGACATTTTTTTTCTATGATTTGAAGTGCTTTATCCCTAAAACTTGGTCTCATGTCACATTTATCCCTAAATTTAAAATTAATTTTTTTTTCAACCCTTTAATATAATTCATAGCCAAAATTTTGACCAAACCAACCCAACACCATCATTGGCATCATAGAGAATACAGAGTTTCAGATTTGATTTAAAAGCTGAGAAAATAGTACGAGTTCAAGTCTATATTTTGCCTCCACTATTAGTTTTTTTGACTTGTTTTTGCTTTAGTATTTAATCATTGTTGATGTTGGATTCAGTATTGCAAACGTGTAATGATTTTGGGATATTAAGATTAGATTATACGGTAATTGATCCAGCAGCATAAAACTCACTTTATGAGGGCCCTTACATATTGTAATATTATTTTGTACCGGTTAAGTGGACTGAAAATACCACAAAATGCAAATAAAAGGGACCATTTCTGCCACGGTAAAACGAAAGGGACGAAAATTGCCATTACCCCCAAACAAAAGGGACTGAAAATGCCATTTTTCCATAATATCCTTATACATTTTTACCCTCATAAATAGTTTTACCTACCATTTGTACCTACACCCTCATTTCTTCTACAAGAATTTTGCATGCGTATTATGTACGATAACTCCGATAACGATCCATATTTCCCAGTAAGTATGAAAATTACACATTTTTTGGGTGAAATGTGGAACATTTTAAAGATTTTTGTTACTGCACATGGAATCGCCTCATTCGGGCGATTCTATGGAAAAGAATCGCCACAGGACACCAATTCTTTTATATAGAATCGCCTGGTTGGGGCGATTCTATGGAAAAGAATCGCCCCATAGAATCGTCCGGTTGGGGCGATTCTTTTTAAAAGTTGAAATATGTAGTAAAATTGGGATTTTACTGAAGAAAGAAGTAGAAAGGGGAAGGCCAAAAAAGTAATTTCCAAGTTTAAAATTTTTTAAAAGTATCATTTATTTAGTAAAATATATCTTTCAATTAACAATTTCGTATATTAGATGCTTGGCATAGTTAGGCTTGGTACTTTTTTACATTACTGTTGGTTTTTGTTACCATATTACCACTGTGGAATGCGTACGCTGTCCATTTTTCATCTTCCATTGCCTCACTCTCTACTTAAACTTAGGGCTGAAAGTGTGAAGTCGTGAGCTCGTGAATCCAAACACGAATAATTTGTAGGCTTAAATATTTTAAACCACTCTGTATTTGTTGATGTGTTTGACATTTGCCTCTCTGTATTTTTTAAATACATCTTTTGCTCCATGTGTGCTTTTAAATACATCTTTTGACCTCATTTGACTACTAGTCAATCATATAAAAAGAAAATAAAGACATCCATGCCCTTATACTTTATTTTGCCATAATTATTATATTTATTTAAATATTTTATATTTTTGAACAATAAAATTTATATTTTAAAATTTTTTCTTAAAATATACAATGCTAGAATGTATTTTAATTTAATTTTCACTATTTTTCTTAGTTTTGTATTTAAGTTTCTTTTACAATTTATAAAAAAAAATTCAGTGAATTAAAATATTTTAAAATTTTGACTATATGGGATAATTTTAATATATATTAATATATTCATTTAAGTGTCAAAAATATATTATATAAATTATGAAAATTATAGTTTTAGAACATAGTGAGAAAATTTTAATGAATTTTAAAATATAATTTTAAATATGACTTTTTTTTGTTAAAACGAAGAGAGTATATCCCATAATAAAAAGAAGAAATTAATTCAACAATATATTATTATAAAGTTTAAAAAATAATTTTCCATTTTATAGTTTTTTACAGTTTCAAACAAACAATAAAATTAAATTTGTATCAACCAACAATATAAATGTTACGTAAAAAATCATCTATAAATTTTGAAAGAAATATGAAAATACACTACCAATTTCAACTAAATTAATATAATATATTTTTAAATTTTAAATTTAAATTTTCTCATCAATTGACATTTTAAAAATATTTTTTCATTTTAAATACAAAAGTTAATAATTAAATAAATACCAAACTATATATGTAAAATTTCATTATTGTAAAAGAAAAACAAAAGAAAGATGTTTAATGAAATAAAAATAAAAATAAAAATTTATTTTTTTAAATTGCACTATTATATTTTGAACGGAAAATATAAAATATTTTGCTAAAAAAAAAGATAAAATGTTGAAATACATGTGAAAATTAAATGTAAAATAAAATGGAAGGGCATGCATGTCTTTATATGATTTTAAAAGGTTGACTAGTGGTCAAGAGAGTCAAAAGATGTATTTAAGAAATACAGGGAAAGCAAATGCAAAACAAACTAACAAACACAGGGTAGTATAAAAGTATAAACCTAATTTCTAATACAATATGAAAATATTATTTGATATAAATGGGTTATAATGATTTGAGAGTTAAATGGGTCTACACAAATAGTACAAATATTTAAAAGGGCAGGTAATTATAGAATTAGATAATGTTGACACGAAAACTCCTAATTAGATAAAACACTAATTGCCACCCATACAAAATACTCTTTCCATTCTTAAATATGTGTTCCTTTGATGAACAAATTAAGGGGTAGAGTAAATTTATTCTTTTACTTGTATTTATGTTTTTTCGTTTAATTACCTATTAAATGAGAATTTGTATAATATATATTGATGAAATGTACTTTGCCGATGAGGGTATTCGAGGTCAGACTTGTTTCGATTCGTCGTCTTCAGTGCTCGTACTAGCGAGTGAAGTCCTTCAATTAAGCTTTGATATCAAGTTAGTATTTAGACAAAGAGAACGTACTAAAGGTTTAGAGAGAATATAGTAAGGGGCATGTTAATTGCAGGACTCATTATATTAAACACAAAACACTTTTTAAAATTTTAAGTGGTGAAAAGATTAGAAAAAATCGCCTAGCTTGGGCGATTTTACCCTGATTTAAAAAGTTGGGTAAATTTTCTCCAGAAAAATGATTTTCCAACGAATGACCGAGAAAATCTGAAAAAATCGCTGTCCTGTGGCAATTTTTTCTGGGACGGCGATTTTCTCAGAGAAAATCGTCCAGGCCAGGCAATTTCTCTGGGAAAATCGCCCAGACCAGGCGATTTTTCCTGAGTTAAAAAGTCGGTAAATTTTTTTTTATAAAGTTAGAAACTATCAAGGGTATATTTGTCTTTTCACCACTTAAAATTTTTAAAAGTGTCATGTGTTTAGTAAAATGGGTCATGCAATTAACAATTCCATTTTTAGTAAAAGAGAGTTCCTTTCTTATGGAGATGAGGTTACTATTTTATAGAGGTAGAAGTCCGTTGGAATTTTTCACTGGTCTATTGCGTTCGTCTCCCCCATTTATCCGGGTAGAAGTGATATTTTGACGATATGTTAATTTATGCTGGATTGGTATGATATGTTTAGTAACTGAGCTTCGACGGCAAACTGAGCACATCGGATGTGCATCTAAAACGGTGTTGTAATTAATAACATTATATAACTCCTATATGAGATTAAAAGGTAAATTTCCGTAAATAATTGGTAAAATTAAAAACTTTAGATTTTTCTTGTTCCAAATGTGTAAAATATACTTATTTGAGAACGTTAGAGTATGCTACTCAGTCGTCAGTTGTAAGCTTGTTGGGAACCAGAATCTCTCTTTTTAAGTTTTATGACTCTCTCACAAGTCACAACATTGATTTCCGGTGGCAGAATTTTCTCTTTTCTGAGTAGCAAAAAGCGAAAATGGTTGTTAACGGCGGTGCTGTGAATGGGATCTTGATTGACGCCTCAGCCCTGCTGCTGATTCTCTACTTCGCAAGCTTCAATATTCCAAAATCCCCGCCGTCAGTATTTCATCTTTCATCCTTGTAAATCATTGACGCATTTTCTCAAACATGTCATGTGCATGCAATTCTATGATGGTTTTCAGTTTTTTCCCCTTCTTTCTGACTGGTATTATTCAGATTGATGATAAAGTTTGCTACTTTTATTGGAAACAAACGAGTCCGGATGAGAAATGTAGATGCGCTATGCGATACTTTTGAATTTTTTAGCTGTTAATGCGCATGCGATCAGAAGTAGATGATTTGCAAACCCTTTTGTTGTTTCTGAAACAGTTAATCATATATTAACTTTAGATGCATTTTACATGATTATGGTATCAAATCTGCCAAGGGAAGCCTTAGTGCATTGGTAAAAAACTGCTTACATCAGACCTTAATGGCCCTGACCCGCACATGCAGGAGCTTCTATGCGCCCCCTCCCTCTCTGGTATCAATATCTGATATTTTGCATATCACCATTGAGACCCCATTGTCCAGTATACGTATGTTCCTTCATGCAGGGCATAGCCTATTTGTGTGTTGAAATTTTCTTCTTGATTTAGCTTTATTCCACGTCTGACCGGTCTAATCTACCACATTTTCAGGCTATATTTTACGAGCCAGGACTTTCAGCTGTCCAGGTGTGTTGCGTACTCACATGGCATTTTATCATTAGTGTGATTTTCCATTAATGCAAGTACTTCTATACTAGATGTTATTCCATCATGCAAATAATTCTAATTTGAGCAGCAGTAAAACATCTAAACATCCCTATTTGGCCCAGGATTTGAAATCAGTAAGAAATTATCTAGGCTTCTGGTTGTAGAGTAGGTATTCATTTGGCGCCTATCATCAGTTCTTTCAACCTTATGTGCAAAAGCTTCCAAATGGTGAGCTCTGATGTGTTTGTGCAATAATACTTGTTGCAGTGAGTTTGATATATAACCAGACACTGCGTAGATTGTTGTCCTATCCTAGATGTTTTCATGAGAAAAAATTTAGTGTTTTAGAATTCTCCTCTCTTCTTAAGTCTTAACCATTCAGAGATTCTCTTTGGGCAGTCTCTACTTTGAGAAGCTCGATTATGTTTGTGATTTCTAACTTAACTATGATTAGTGGTTAGCTGCTTTGTTTGGGATCATTAGTTTAGTTTACCTTCTTGTTTCTTTAACCCTGATTATTTTAAGTTCGGGCCATGGAACCATAACCAATTTATCTCTGTATTGTAGGTAAATCTTCTTGAAGAACTGACCCAATTAAACTTGTTCAGTTCTATGATACTGCAGTCATCATCAATTGAAAATGTTGCAAATGATGCCTCATTGGCTTTGGGCAACAATAAATCAAGTTCCATTCTTCTTGTTTCTAATTACACTGAGAACCTGTCTCTGAATTTGAGGAATTCTGGCTGGGTGACTGTCATCTTATGTGAGTTTGACTCCTCTTCCTTCTCACAAAGTTTGTTTAGATGGTTATTCTTTTGGAGATTGGTAAATATGTTTCAATGCTTATTCTTTTGGACATTAGTGATCCTTTTTCCCTTGTAGAAAGAGCTTAGCTGTTTATGAAAAGATCGGAACAACTCCACGTTCCTGGCTCAGGAAAAAAAAATTTATCCTTAGTGTTTGACGAGATGTTATACTAGAGATATATATGATGCTACTCTCCAAGGAAATAGTAGGTTGAACTATAGTGCATGCGATACCTTCATTGCAAAAGTTTAGCTTTTGCTAAAGATTTGATAACTATCATCTCTGAGATTTCGATTCATTCTTTGGATGACTGATCATGCATTTTCTTTTACAGGTTCTCCAGGACAAGTATTAACTAATGGTGTGGATCAATATCTGTTGCTCTTCATTCTTTGGATATCATTGTGACCTTTTGATTTTGTGGATTCCCTTTTATAGTTGATGGTTCACTCCAAGTTGGGACCTTTTACTGTTGAAGCAGTAAAAGCCTCACTCACGGCTAAAATTGAGATTCTACATTTTTCTCAGATATTGTATCTGCAACTACAAGTGAAAATTCGAGCATTTTTGTTATTAAAAAGCTTGAAGAGTTGCCTTTAATTATTTGCCATTTGAATAAAAAGGTAATTCTACTACTCAAGGCTCTGTTTTTCCGTTGAAGCTATTCTATGACTAAGCATTAACTTGTAATATATTTTTCCATTTGAGTGTTTCATGCAAAGAACAAAGGTATTGTTGTTTTATCAGTATTTCAAAATAATTGCGTTACAATTGAAACTGCAGGAATATGTGGACCACTCATCCCGTCTGTATAAGTTCTATGTTTTGGGGGAGAAAATCTACTACGCAATCAAAAAATCCACACATAATGCAGCTACTTTGATGAGCTTTTCAGAGGAGAGTGGCTTCAAGCCTACCCTCTTTGACAGGCACTGCATTTTCTTGATTCGTTTATCTTATCTGTCATTACGCTGCCAATGATCATGTTGAGCGCACTTTGGATAGGGATCACTATTCCTTTTGCTTGCAGCTTAAAATCATTACCCATGGACAACAAAAACCAGCAGCTTGATTCCCACCAGCAAATCGACCTTGGGCTCGTGACTGATGCTGCGAATTGGCTCAGAAATATTCTCGAACTTACCATTTTTGGCTTCGATGTTGTTGTGAGTACCATTTGTTAAAACTTCAATGTCTGATAAATTGGAATGACTAATTATTCTCTCTGAACCAGCTTTTCTTACGTTTGAAAAATTACTGCAATTATCTGGGGAAAGCTTTGATTTGCTTTTCAGAAGTTTATGAAAATTTGCCAGAAGTCCATGAAGTTACTTGAACTTTTAATGTAGTTGGTAGAACTGGAGCCTGAATTTGTTTTGATATAATTTGAAGCCTTTGTATAATTGTATTTATGTAAATGTCCCAACTGCCAAGTAACAGAATGCCAAAAATGGTACTATTTCGAGGCATTCTGATTGTTGAACCCTTTCTCTGTTCTCGTGGATGTAAGTTGTTAAAGTTGTAAATAAATATAGAACCTAATAACCTTTTACCTCATCATTCCTTCAACGATTAGGATGGACCAAAAACTGAGTTTGTTGAATCATATACTGTATAGCCGTGGCCGATGCTTAAGGTTTGTGGTTGAGTGACAAGGTCACTAATTGTATACATGTGAAAGTTATCTGTATATTTGGCTGCTTTATGTGAACTCAACTGATGTAGCTAGCATCTGTGCTTTTTCAGTTGGAAATGATGATTTGTTTCTTGCGGAATTTCAGGTTCAGGAGACCACAGGTGACCATGTCATTGTGGATTTAAACTACCTTCCATCATTCAAGGAGGTCCCTGATGAAATTGCTGTTCCTGCATTTTGGGAAGCTATAAAATGGAAATCCATGATGAAAAATGTCAGAACTGAAACTTGGGAGACCAGACCACTTTCTGTATAATGCTTTGTTACCTACATTAGTAACTGAATTGACACAATAATATTGACTGCATTTTCACATATTTGCAGAGCTTATAGGAGAAAATCGAGGTGTTCGTTATTATGTCTTGAAAGATGGTTTTGGAAAAAGAGAAAGTGTATTGGAAATATATAAAGTTTAGTATACAAAATCAAAACCAATGAAAACGAACGAGTCTGAACGCGACCAGGAACGATTACTTTGAGATCTTATTCACTTGCAATAGCAACACCAATGCGACTGGAATTGGGTTGGATGTAGGTGCCTATTACCCAATCTCCAATTTCTATCTCGCAGTGACTAGCAATTGTCAAAAGAACGACTTAGGGAATAATTAAATAAGGAAAAAAGTCTTCTTGTCACACATAGGGATACCAATGTTAATATAATTGTCCAATATAATAACATGTAATATGACAAGTTAGTAACATACATAAATAAACACTACAACACACAAAAATCACCATATCCTAAACATCACATGGAAAAACCCGAATAATATTAGTCTAATATATGTACAAAGGCTTCATCTCTTCTCTTACAGTGTGTAGGTCTTCCAGTTAAGAGTAAGTAGCAGAAACAAAGAAACCTCACGCTGCACAACAATGTAGCCCCAGATGAAACCTTGTCGCCTCTTCAATATCTATGGGGAAGAATTTTGCAACCCTAAGGTGACGGTTCGAACAATGTGGGTTGCAAGGGTGGAAAAAAAACAAAAAAAAAAGAAGACTATCTCCCCCGGTTGAAAAGCCAGAAGTTGAAATGTTCGCTACTACTCGTACTGCTCACAAGCGAATAACACATGAAAGAAAGGGTGAAACAGCTTAGCAATAGGCGGGTGTAAAAATTATCAACATGGTTGGAGCAGTGCTTCCAGGCTGCTTTTCTTGCCAGATTAAAAAACCTAAAGGCAACAAAGAGAGAGTGTTGTCAGAAAAACACACACAAAAGCCTAATTTTTCATCACGAATGAGTTCTAACAAAAATGACTCCCATTACTAGATAATTATGAGTAGGAGTATTAAAGATGTAGGTGGTCGAGGATGCACAGAAATATGACAAGAAAACACTCAAACAGAAATAATGAGAGTGACCAGAGGCTAATCTACTTCTCAATGCCCAAAAAGATCCAGGACTTACACATTAGTTGTGATATTAAGGGGCCCTATATTTAAAGACAATCAAGAAAAAGCAAAGAACCTTTGCCATTTTGGAAGATAGGAGAAGTCCACCTTCAAAAGAAATAAGGTTCTGCAACTAAAATGATGCAAGACTTGTACCTAACTTTACCATTGACTTGATTATCTCTTCCTTCTCGATGGATCTTTCTTCTTGCTTTTGATTAGAATTCCCGATCCTCAGGCGAGTAATCCCGCGATACCACACAAGGTAAGGATCATCATCAGCCATGACACCATCAAATGGTTCACCCTGAATTGTGTGTTGATGACGATCTCTCCAGAGTACAACATGGTGCAGATGAAGTTTCTCAAAGTCATAACCTTCCCTTCCACGCATATCAGTCCGATGGAGATCCTTCCTAGTGTCACATTGAGCTGGCTTCGTCTGCTTAAGCCCAAACTGACGCATTACTCGATTTGGAAGATGCCACTCCACAATGCTAAAACATATAAGCGGTGACATTGCATGCCAAATCTCTTCACCCGACAAACAATATGCAGGTAATTGGGCAATAACTTCCGGAGAGTAAGGTTTCCATATAAACTGAGAAGACAAGAAAGGCTAAAGTTACTGAAAAACAAGTGAAAACCTTCACGCAGCAAACACTACCAGCTACACAGAAACATCAATCTAACCTCGCCCTCCTTGAGTTTGTCCAGCTGGTTCCTGTAAAGTTCCAAATTATGTGCAACCCCTTTTTTATGCCTAAATCTCTCTCTCCACCTAGTAAACATTTATATGAAAGTTATAAGTTGAACTATTCATGGATATCTGGATAAACAACAAATAGCCTACTTATTATTCTACACCACCAGGTGCTTTACCTGCTACCTAATGGTTTCCCAGGTAAATCAATGTCATACCAACCTAGAGTAGCAGCCATACCAACCTGTACAACAAAATTAAATGCAGTTATTTTGTGCTCAATGAAGCATGATACACAAGAAAGCTTTGTTAAAAAACATCCTGAATGCAACCCATTACTAGTTTCCAGGTCCAAGCAGACGCATAGTCACAAAGCAGAATAATTTCATCCAAGTATCAGAAGCACCAAAAGATGATACTGGCTTGTGTTACTTTATCTAAAGCCAACTGATGACTTGGTTAACATGCAGGATGGAGCACAAGGTTTAAAGAACTATTGAACAAGTAAAAAGGAAGTCAGGGTCTGACAGTGGAAAATAGCAGGAAAAAATTGCACAAAATTTCATGCTGGATAGTCTTGCATGATCTGTTAATATTACAGCTTCTAACTAGAAATGAAAGGACAATTTCAATATGAAATAAATCTTAGAACATCAATGAAAATACTCAATAGTAATTCTTTATTGTTTAAAAGTTGAAAATAGAATCCTTGATCACCTTGATTTCACTTCATTGTTGTAAATTTCTTCACAACTTACAGAGAAACTCGAAAGTAGTAGACAGTTGGACACAAGAAATATAAACAGAGTCAAGCCGACCCCCAAAACATGTAGAAAAGATAGATCAAAAGGCCACATGAAAATTATGTCCTTCAGATAACAGTTTTGTTATGTCTACTTATGCAAACTTGAATCCTTAAATGCATAGAAGCAATTGATATGCTTACAAGTGTGGGAAGCATTCAGACTGAGTCATTTGGCATAATTAAATAGTACCAGTCCATATGCTTGTGGTGATTCAACTTCCAAGAAGGGCAAATGAACTATGGGGTTGGACTGAGAAATCAAAAAGCCAACGACTTTTCCATAAGCCATTCCAGTAGCAGCACCAATAAACAAGGATGGTGCATAGTAGCCTCCAACTAAACCAGATGCCCGACAGAGTGAAGTAGCAAATATTTTGACTGCCACGAGCTGAAGCAAGAGATCAGCAGAAATACCTTCCACTAAAGGACGTGATTCCAACAAGATATCAACATTCTCAAACCCCCAGTATAAAATTTCTGGATATGCTAAGGCTATTAAACCAACAACCAAGCCTCCAAATATGGGAAAAATGGATTTTGGAAAACCGGAAATCTTCTGAACATTGTCAATATTTACCACCATAAATGTAGTGCATCTAGAAAAGGAGACAGATACTGAGCCACACACCGTTCCCAGCAAAAGATATCGTGGCAGTTCTGAAAAAAACAAGAGAGATATTCATTATTAATCTTGAGCAAGGAGAAACGATTAATGGCATGTTATGTTTCCCAACTCAAGATCACTTATCGGTAACTAGGAAAGGCTTCACTTTTGGAAAAGAGAGCAAAATGAGATAAAGATGAAAGCAATGTAGAACCAGCAGTGGCTTTATTTGCTTATCCTTTTATTTCCAGTGCTTCCGAAAGTTTAACTACAAAGTAAAAAATTAATGATAGTATGAGCAAAGAAAATCAGTGATTACCACTGGGTGAACGGAAGTCATAGTTTGGCACTGTGAAGGCAGGCTCAGAGCCAAGACCAATTTCTGCCACCACAGAAGCTATAACTGCACTAAGAATGACCATTGAGGTTGTGTTTGTTAATGACGAGGATGATTCTGCTGGTGCTGGCCACAACACTGATTCTACTGCAAAAAAGCAGCCAGCAACAGCTGCATTGAACCCTGTAGAAGAAAGGTAGACAAGTGAACAAAAAAAAAAAAAAAAACTCTTGATACATATACCACGATTTTGAAATCTCAAGGCTATAACAGTCAACAATTTAGAGGCAAACTAAATGAAGAATTGCATCAATATCCAAGGGAGAGGAAGAAAGAAGAGGACGATGAGGGTTGTTAAGGATGATGTGTGATATGATGAATGCTGAGGTGGCGGCTAATTCAGATTACAAGTATAGTACAAATTACAGAGAGGGATGGAGGGACATGCTCAATAAAGCACTGTTATAGAACGGAATGAAGAATTTTACAGTAAACTAGTATTACGCAGCTTAAAGTCCGCATCCAAACAGAAAGCACCGCATGTAAATGCTACTGTAATTATAAGAAATGAAAAAGAAATGTCCAGATCAATTGAAAAGCAACAGAATGCAGGAAAACCAACCAGAAGAGACTCCAGCAGCAGACCCTGCAGCCTTGAGTGACAACTTTCTGTAATTACCATTGTCGAACAACGCACCAACACCCTGGGCAACAGAGGTACCTATATCAACACTGGGACCTTCTTGCCCCAGAGAGTTTCCAGTTCCCAAAGTGATACAAGCAGCCAGTGCCTTAAAAACTGGCCTCAGAGTTGCTTTCACTTTTATTGGCAAATTCCTATTGTTTGGATCCTCCAAAGCATTTTGAAACAGGTTTAGCAAAGTAACTAACAGACCCCCACAAGTAGGAACGAAGATAACACGCTCCCATTTAACTAGAACAGGCTCCTCTCTTACCCATGAGGCACCTCGATCAGGAATACCATCCCAAAAGATGTCGCGTATTTCATGCACCTAATATGATTCAAAAAGGAGAAAAGAACAGAAAGATCAGTTATGACTTGCAAGCAAGAAATCCAATAATGTAGATCATGGAAACCAAAATAAAATTAGATGATCTGCCCATAATGGATGAAGCTTCCGTCCCTAGGCCTTAATTACCACGTTTCAGTTGTGAGATATTACAGTTTGATTCAAAAATCAAGTAAAGATATTTTCTTGTATTTCTTTGTGGGCTTTGTATATATGAATCAACAAATTGATCAGTCTGCATCTCTTATTCTCCAGAAGCCAAAAAACATGAAGAACATGAATGATTAAGCTTCTGTGTTTTTCTTGACATGGAAATTAGAGAAAGAGAGAGAAACTTTGAAAGTGCTATACTCACGGCAACGTACGACAGCAAAACCAGTGCAAAGACCAACGAGGCAAGCATAGATAATAGCCTTGTTCTCTGGAGAAACAATCATGCCATCAGCATCATCATCATTTTGTTCTCCATCCTCCTCATCTTCATCATCATTGTTGTTGTTTGTGCTGCCGAAACGGTGAAACCAATCCTAAATTTTCCGATTTGGCGCAGCCCCAAGTTACTACTAATAACCGGAGAAGGACTAGCATTCATAGTAGTTCTGAGTACCAATACAAATTCTGAAAACAAGGTACTGGTACCATTGGTATTAACATTGGCAATGGCATATCTTTCAGTGAAAGGAGTACAACCATAAATGTCAGGCCAGAACAGCTTATTAGTGGAAGTACTACAAAAATTAGAACAGCAACCCATAAAAATCAAACAAAATTTACAGAGAGAAAACTAAAGGGTCGCTTTTTGCTTATATATCCTATGATACTTTCAGTTAAAGGGAAGAATTGGAGTAATGGTAGGAAGAAGAAGTAACACAGACATATCCGAATGAATCCCATAATCACAGCTTCAGCTTCAGTTGCTGGTGGATAACAGCAGGACCCACCAACTCAGCCATAAGGTCGCTAGAAAAAGAAAACTTTCCCAAAACCCAAAGGCCAAATGACAATCTAAAGTCACCCAACTCTAATGATCTATTTTTGGTCATTTAACTCCTTTTTTAAAAATTTTTTTTAATTTTTCAAATGTGCGATCGCAAGATATTGGATCTCACTCATTTGCATCGATAGTTTGGAACTTGTAAGCCAACTTCAAGATTCTTTGACGACTCATAAAAAGGTCCAGGTAATATTAATGAATATTGGAAAATTTGTTAATATCTTTTCGAGTTTGAGAATCTTATAAGTTAATAGGCTAGTAGTGCATGAATCACATCTTCTAGCTATCACGACTCTTAGATAATAGGTTATTATAGCTAACTCCTTTTTTGTGTCATTTTACCCATGAATTTTAAGAAGCCCACCAATTTATTCATATGAAACTAAATTTAACTCTAATAATTATTTATTATATATCCAATTTTGCCTAAATCAAATTTTATTTTACTTCTGCAATCTCTCCGCCTTCACTTTCATTTCCTTTCCAATTCCTCTGCTTCCACTAGTAAATAAAGAGTTGGCATGCCATCCCCATGAGAGAAAAATAACTACGACAAGTCTAAACATAGGGAAGAAAATTGCTAAACGCAAGGAAGGAAAGATAATATTTTATAAATATACCAAAATTACCCCCACCACCCCAGCCCCACTATTTACCTACGTTTCACTCTTTCTCTCTCAGGATGTCGCACGGAAAAAAGTTGTTGCCGTCGACAGTCGCTGGAGCTAAGGTGAAACTTTACATTTTCTTAAAAAAAAAAAAAATCCTTCCGGCCTGAAGATCTGGCTGCTTACACACAGCTGTAAGAAGCCAGAACCAGCTGCAAAAAATTGCAGCGAGAGACATCTTGAAGATTAGGCGAAATGGATTACGGTGCCTAAACTCATTGTCGAAGATTAGGCGAAATGGGTTAGGGTGCCTAAACCCATTTCCGGGGGTTAGACACCCTAACTTGTTTTGCCTAACCCCCAAGAATGAATTTAGGGTGTCTAAACCCATTATAGGGGGTTAGGCAAAACGGGTTATGGTGCCTAACCTCCAAGAATGGGTTTAGGCACCCTAATCCATTTCGCGCTAACCCCAATTGTGAGTTTAGGCACCCTAACCAATTTGTGGGGTTAGAAAAATTTTTAAAAAAAAATGAGGCTGTCGGAAAAACGGGATTGCATCGGGTTTTCCGGCAACAATGGTGCCGCAAGTAAAGAAACCCAGCAATGGGTCTCATATAATGAAACCCATTTGCTGGGTTTCATGATATCGCAAGTAAAGAAACCCAACAATGGGTCTCATATCATGAAACCCCATTGCTGGGTTTCTTTACTTGCGGCAGCTGGTGCATGAAACCCAGCAAATGATGAAACCCATTTTGCTGGGTTTCATGCACCGTTTGGAGGAAAGGTGGGATAGAGGCAGAAAAATGAAGGTAAGAGCAAATATGGTAAAGTTGTAAAATACTATCTCTCCTTCCTTGCGTTTAGCACTTTTCTTCCCTGCGTTTAGCACTACCCTAACTATACCATTCTTTCGCCATTTTAACTTGTGTGTATCATGTGTTGTGCAACATAAATTGCACCCTCATAAACCAACACCTCCAGACTCGTCATTTTTGATAAAGTTAATTGTATTGGATTTTTAATATGTCTAATGATTGTAATCTATGTATGACTGAAAAATAAGACTTGTCTTTTTTGTTTTGATAATCCAATTCACGATTTGTATGACTTAGAATGAGATATATAGCGAGTGAAATCTCCTAAGAATGAGAAGACGAGTTGGTAAAGGTAAAAGAACAGAAAATGAAGTTAAAGTGGAGATTAACAATAGATGAGGGGTTGGCAGAGAGATCGGATAAGTAAATTTAAATTTTATTTGGTTAAAATTTGGTATAATTATAAGGGTTACATCCAGTTTATCTATCAAATTAATTTCCGAAATTAATCACAAGGGGGTAAATTAGTGCATTTTTAAGAATTCATGAGGTAAAATGACAAAAAAATTTAATTTTTAAAAGTAAACTATTTGAAGAGTTGGGTGACTTGTTAGTCTGTTCCCCAAACCCAAAAGCCTGCATATTTATTGGATTTTGTTATGCTAAATCAGAGTTAGGGCCAAGATTAAGTGAAATTGATTTGGGGATTTTTAATCTTTAGTGGGACGTCGTCGTTTTGGCTGGTTAGGGAAGGGGTAATTTTCAGTCATTTAAACGGCACTGTTTTGTGCCGTGAGAGAGGAGGAACTTTCTGTTGTTTGTTTTCTTTCCATTTTTCTTTCTATTTTTGCTGCAGTTGTTTTGTAGTCGAATGAGATCACCAAAATGCCACCTGTGCATTTTGGTTGAGCATAGGAGTGAGGGTAGTATTCTGTCAGAATATATTCCCTTTTGCACAAGGGAGAATGGCATGCTTTTATTGTGATTTCTGTTTTCCTCTTCAATCAAAATTCCTCGATTCTCATCTCAGATTTCTTCCTCAACTCATACTCTAATTTCCTTTGCTTTCCTCATCTTTATTCTGCAAATTAATTCCCACTAATTTGCCTAACAGTGGTATCAGAGCTTGTCGACCTCGGCGGTGGATTAAAATGGCGAATGGAACTAGATTCAAACAGCTAGAGGAGCATGCTAGGAGAGCTGAAGAACATGCTAAGCTTCATGATCAGAAGTTGCAGGAAATGAACCTGGCCATGGATGCTAAGTTTAACAAGTTGTTTGAAAAATTAGAGCAGCAGGATCAAGCTTTGAGTTCTCTGAATGGTAGATTGAGTGTGATGGAAAAAGGAAAAGAGCCTCAGATCCAGATCCTCTCACCCTTGATTCCATCTCCTCCGGGAGGACCGAAGGTGACATCAGTTGAAGGGTGTTCACAGGGAGTTGTTAAACCAAAGAGCAACGGAGAGAATTTAGGTGGGACCTGGAGGGAGAAGCTTCAGCAAAACCCTTGGACGAACCAAGCAAGGATAGAGCTAACTCCTTTCAGTGGGGAAAAGCCTAAGGAGTGGCTATGTAAATGTTCTAAATTCTTCCATTTTTATCAAATTCCTGATGATGAGAAAGTAGATGCAATAGAGATCTACCTGAATAACACGGCTGATGTGTGGTTTGATAGCTATAAAGAGGGTAGAGATAAGATAACTTGGCAGGAGTTTGGTGAGGCACTCATACAGAGATTTGTGGAGTTGGGGGTCACAGATGAAGTAGAAGATTTCAACAAGTTACAGCAGGTTAGGAGTGTGAGAGAATATCAGGAATCTTTCGAATCTTTGAAATCCAGGTTAATGTTTAGGAATCTGAATCACCCTGATAGTTATTTCATTTCAAGTTTCATTAGTGGGTTGAAGAGTGAGTTGAAACCAATGGTGAGGATGATGAAACCTAAGACATTGAGTGAAGCTGCTGAAATAGCCATCCTACAGGAGAAATCCTTATTTGAGCAACAGAAAATGAACAGAGGATCCTGCTATGGGAAGGGAGCTACAGAGAAAACAGTACCCAAGAAGGAAGGAGAAAAGTTTCTTACAGGAGATAAATTTCAGAAAATAACACCACAGGAATTGCAGTATAGGAGAAACAACCATCTATGTTATAGATGTGGGGAAAAGTATACTGTTGGACATCAGTGCAAATTGAAGCAAGTCAATTTTCTGGTGGTAGATGATAATGAAGAGGCTATTGCTATTGGGGGAGAGTTTGAAAATGAAGTTAAGGAGATTGATCTAGAACCAGGGGTTGAACAATTGGCTGTGAATGCCATTTCTGAAGGAGAAAGAAAGAACACCATAGCTCTACAAGGGCAGATGTATGGAAGGATGGTGAAGGTACTGGTTGACACTGGAGCTACAGACAGTTTTTTGAACAAGAAATTTGCTGAGGAGTTGAACCTTAAACAAGTGGAAACTAAACCTTATTTGGTAACTGTGGCTGATGGTGGTATAACAAAAGGGACTACTAAATGTCCTAAGGTCAAATGGAATATACAAGACTACCAATTCTAGTTTGATTTCAAGCTACTTAACATGGAATGCTGGGATTTGATTTTGGGGGCTGATTGGATGGCTGCATTTAGTCCTATACTATTTGATTTTAAGAAGCTGAAGATTTTCATAACTCAGGATGGTGAGCTATGCTACCTGCAAGGAAGTACTGAACAGGCAGTGATACAGTTAATAAAAGGGAAGGAGGCAAAGTTAATGACTATCAGCAGAAGAAGCAGAAGTTCTATGTTGCAATTTCCTCAAGGGGTTCAGAGGTTCAACAACATGAACTACCTGGTAATATTCAAGGAGTCTTAAAGGACTTTCCTGAGGTGTTTCAGATACCCTCCACCTTGCCACCTGAGAGGGATATTGATCATCAAATCAACTTGAAACCTGGAGCTGAGCCTTTCAAGTTGAAGCCCTACAGGTATTCCCATTTCCAAAAAGATGAGATTGAGAAACAAATTGGTGAAATGTTAGATAATGGTGTGATTCAATATAGCACTAGTCCTTTTGCTTCACCTATTTTGTTAGTTAAGAAAAAGGATGGTAGTTGGAGATTATGTGTTGATTATAGGAGGTTGAATGATTTGACTGTTAAGGATAGGTTTCCAATTCCTGTCATTGATGAATTGTTAGATCAATTACATGGGGCTTGCTATTTCTCTAAGATGGATTTAAGATCAGGTTATCATCAGATTCGTATGAGGCAACAAGATGTTCAAAAAATAGCTTTTCAAACACATCATGGTCATTTTGAGTTTTTGGTGATGCCTTTTGGACTCACAAATGCCCTGGCTACTTTCCAAGCACTCATGAACCAGGTATTTAAACCCTATTTGAGGAAGTTTGTATTGGTTTTCTTTGATGACATTTTGGTTTACAGTAAGTCGTTAGAGGAACATGAGCAACATCTTAAGATGGTATTACAATTGTTGAAAGAGAATCACCTGCTAGCTAAGTTATCTAAATGTGTGTTTGCCCAAAAGAGTGTGGAGTATTTGGGACACATGATTGGTCCAGAAGGAGTTGGAATGGATCCTAGCAAGATAAGGAGTGTCAGTGATTGGCCAATACCAAAAACCTTGAAGGAGTTAAGAGGATTTCTGGGATTGACAGGCTACTACAGAAGGTTTATCAAAGGCTATGGGGTTATATGCAAGCCACTTACTAATTTGTTAAAGAAAGGGAAGTTCATTTGGAGTGAGGAAGCTACTGCAGCAGTGGAGAAGTTGAAGGAGGTTATAACTACAGCACCTGTATTTAAACTACCAGATTTTAAAAAGCCTTTTGTTGTGAAGACTGATGCAAGTGATGAGGGGATGGGGGCAGTTCTAGTGCAAGAGGGACACCCTATATCTTTTCTCAGTAAGGCTTTCTGTGATAGAAACAAGGGGTTGTTAGTTTATGAGAAGGAGTTGTTAACCTTGGTGATGGTTGTAGAGAAGTGGAAACAGTACTTGATAGGAAGTCATTTCATAATAAAGACTGATCACCAATCCCTGAAATATCTGTTAGAGCAAAGATTGTCCAACAGTCTTCAGCATAAATGGCTGACAAAGCTTATGGGGTTGAGCTTTGAAATTCAATACAGAAAAGGGAATGAGAATAGGGCAGCTGATGCTTTATCTAGGAAGGTGAGTACAGAGGAAGAATCATCTATAATTCCTTATACTGAAGCTGAGGTTTTGAGTGTAAATGCCATTTCAAGTGTTCAACCTTTATGGTTGCAACAAGTTGAGGAGAGCTATGAGGGAGATGTGACAAGTCAATAGTTAATAGCTAAAACCTTGATCAGGAATGATACAGAAGGGGAGTATCAGGTAATACAAGGGATTCTCAAGAAAGGGCACAAGATAGTGATTGGTTCTATGGCAGGAGTAAGGAGGATGATCTTGGAAGCAATACACTCAACAGCTTTGGGTGGACATTCGGGTCAAAAGGCAACTCTCAAGAGGGTAAGTAGTTTATTTTTTTGGCCAAATCAGAAAGAGGAGGTGGATGAGTTTATTAGAAATTGCACAGTTTGTCAGAAAAATAAACACCTGAACCATTACCCCCATGGTCTACTGCAACCTTTGCCTATTCCCCAGCAGGCTTGGAAGCATCTCAGTATGGATTTCATAGAGCAACTTCCTAACTCTTCTGGATTTACTGCTGTTCTTGTGGTTGTGGATCGTTTGACCAAGTACAGTCATTTTTTACCCTTGGCACATCCCTACAATGCTCCTACAATTGCTAGGTTGTTCATGGATGAAGTTTTCAGATTACATGGATTACCTGAATCCATTGTAAGTGACAGAGATAGATTGTTCATAAGTAAATTTTGGCAAGCTCTATTCAAACTGTTGGGAGTTAAACTGAATTTGAGTTCCTCATACCGCCCTCAGTCAGATGGCCAAACTGAGAGGGTAAATCAAGTTCTTGAAAATTTTCTCAGGTGTTTTTGTTGTGAGAAGCCAAGATCTTGGAAGAATTGGTTGAGTCTAGCAGAATGGTGGTACAACACCACTTGTCATTCCAGTTTAACCATTTCACCTTTTGAAGCTTTGTATGGTGTCAAACCTTCTACTGTACCATTGGGAACTTTTAATGATATTATGGTGCCGGCTGTGCAAGATATGGCCAAACAGAGACAAGAGGTATCTAAACTGATATAGGAGCAGCTGTTGAGAGCTCAAAGGAGGATGAAGTATTATGCAGATCAACAGAGGGTAGAAAAGGAGTTCAAAGTAGGAGACTGGGTATATCTAAAATTGCAGCCATACAAACAACAATCAGTTGTTAGTAGGCATTTTCCTAAGTTATCCTCCAAGTATTTTGGTCCTTATGAGGTTTTGGAGAAGGTGGGAACTGCAGCTTATAGGCTAAAACTTCCTCAGAACAGCAGAATTCATTCAACATTCCATGTGTCTCTTTTGAAACAACACATCGGTGATGCACCTGTGAACAATGTACCAATTCCATCTGATTGTCAGTATGTGGACGTGACTTTGAAGCCTAAGGCAGTGTTGCAGAGGAGGACAGTGCAAAAGGGCAACAAGCAGATCACAGAATGGTTGGTTGAGTGGGAGAATTTGCCTAAGGAGGAGGCTTCTTGGGAAGAAATTGGTTTTATGAAGCAGGAGTTTCCCTTGTTCAAAGCTTGAGGACAAGCTTTTTTCTAAGCAGCTGGGATTGTTATGCTAAATCGGAGTTAGGGCCAAGATTAAGTGAAATTGATTTGGGGATTTTTAATCTTTAGTGGGACGTCGTTGTTTTGGTTGGTTAGGGAAGGGGTAATTTTCAGTCATTTAAACGGCACTGTTTTGTGCCGTGAGAGAGGAGGAACTTTCTGTTGTTTGTTTTCTTTCCATTTTTCTTTCTATTTTTGCTGCAGTTGTTTTGTAGTTGGATGAGATCACTAAAATGCCACATGTGCATTTCGGTTGAGCATAGGAGTGAGGGTAGCATTCTGTCAGAATATATTCCCTTTTGCACAAGGGAGAATGGCATGCTTTTATTGTGATTTCTATTTTCCTCTTCAATCAAAATTCCTCGATTCTCATCTCAGATTTCTTCCTCAACTCATACTCTAATTTCCTTTGCTTTCCTCATCTTTATTCTGCAAATTAATTCCCACTAATTTGCCTAACAGATTTTATTGAAGTTGGGCCTTTTGGTTTTGGAAGCTTTATTTTGCGGCCCAACTAAAAATAATGCTTACGTTATGGCATTTTGACCTTTGGTTTATTAAAATAATATTTCTTTTGTCAGAGTAACGTTGTAGAAGAAACAATCCAAAAGAAAAAGAAAAAGAAAAAGAAAAAGGCCCCTCCATTCCCAAATTTGAAACCATGGAAGAAGAGAAGAGCAAGAGGAAGAAGAAGAAGAAGCAGCAGCGGCAGCAGCAAATGGAATTGAAGCAGAGATTACCAGCGTTCCCAAGATCCAACACTCGAGAGAATAACAAAAATGGCCGCTCTTTGTCGTCCTCGGCTTCTGTATCCATTGAAGGCCATAAAGGTTGCCTTAGCTCTCTGCTATCACACTCAAAGCAGCCCTCCCATTTTCAGAGAAAGCCCAAATCTTGCTCTAAAAGCACTTGTAACAATAACCACCTCGCTGCAAGTTCAGAATCAGCTCCTGATTTAACAAGGCCTGGACATAAACCCTCTTCACTGAGATCCACCAAGAAGCCTTTTTTCCTTCCCCATTGGCAATCTAGCAAGAAACCCGCCTCTAAAGCATCCCAAAGGTTGAAGATTTCAGCTGGTGTGAGCAATTCCTTGAGGAATCCAGCTTGTGGGTCCGAAAGATATGAGGTCAATCAAACAGAAGAACAGGGTGTAGGTGAGCCCTCTGATTTTAATTTTAATGTTCCTGATAATTTTTTTGGATTTGAGAACTGTACTCCTGTTGGAAAGTTATTGAACGCGTCTACTTTGAATTATGCAATTGTTGATGATAAGCCGCCTGTGGGAGAGGATTCAAATTCAGCTAATATTAATGTCAAGGCCACCACCCCACCTGTGGAGGTCTCAGTGTCTCCTGAAATCCAAGGAGGTTCACAGTTTGCTGCAGTTGCAACTTCAACTGTGACACTGGTTTGTTATGGTGCTGGACACCTTATCTCTGGGGTCACAGATAAAAGGAAATGCAGGTCTAGGGGAATTCTTACTGTGAGATGCCACACTGATTCAACAGGTTTTGAAAAATCTACTTCTTGTGGGGATGATGTCAACAAATCTGCTGAAAAGGAAGGTGAGGTACAGAAAGGTGCTTCTTTTGACTCATCTAGGAGTATAGAGTTGGCCCCAATCTGTACTCCATCTCTATCTGCGTCATTCTGTAAATTTTCTTCTTATTTATTGAGTGATAGCAGTGAAAAAAGGGGGATTCTGATGCCATGGGAAGTACTGGAAAAAGTAGGATTGCTCTACTATCTCCAAGGAGAGTTTCCACTTTTCAAGGGCTCCTGGAATTCTCATCTGAAAAAAATGATGTAGATTTCTCTGCCACTCCCCAAGCCAAGTCTAATTGTGGGACGGTTTGCTTGCCCGAAGAAGGTAGCTATAGTTTGATAGGGAACAGTGACTCTGTTTCAATTGATAATTTAAGTTGCAGCAATGTTGTTCAGACACCAATCTCAAATACAAGCTCAGAGAGTCGTGTTTGCCTTTCCTGGATAGATGTGCATAGAAATCAATTCAGTCCTGATCAAGGCAATGTGGAACCAGATTTTCAGATGGCAAGCTTATCACCAAAAGCTCAAATGTCAATGTGGGGTCCTCCTGTTTTGGATCCTCAGTTAGCTAAATTAGCTTCACCTTCCCATTCGACTGATGCCATAAAACTAGAGAGGAAATTGGATGGTTGTGCTTCTTGGAATTCTGATTCCACATTGGAGAACATTTCATTATCTCAGATGAGGATATCATGGAGGGAAGGCTTATCAAGTCAGACCTTTGATATGGATAAATTTGATTGCTGCAGATGTGTGTCCGATGAAGAAAACAATGATGAAATATCAGGTGAACTCCAGCACAAATCACTGAGCGCTTTTGGAAAAGAAAACGATGATCCACTCATAAATGGAAGTCTTAGGTCTCCAGAGTTTCTTGAACAGGAACCAAAAATTCTTAGGAAAGAGAAAGAAATTTTGTCTCCTGCAGGACCTAATATTTGTGCGGAGTCCATAAGCATGGATGCAAGTGGCCTTGTGGCTTCTAGAGATTCAGATTGGAGTCTTGACTACAAAAACTATTTGTTTCAAGTGTAACATGTTCCTCTCATAATTCTTTTCTAGCTTATATGCAGATGCAGATTGACATTATTTCTTTGGTAAAGATAATGATGTAATTTAGTCTCTGGCATTCTTGTCTTTGTTGACCAAGATAACTTTAAATAAGATGCAAAATCTTACCTATTCCACATGAGTCTCCATGTGGGTCTCATTCAAAGCAAAGCATTTATGCTGTCAAGTTTTATATTTGTTAATGAGCAATGTTCCCTTTCTTGGTTAAATTTTTGTCTTCATCAAGCTGTACTTACGTTGCTTTGAGCCAGTAGATATTTTATTGGGAAGTAATTTCTTTAATTTCCTTATTTTCCATATTTGATATGTGCATGAAAACAGAACTGTTTGGCGGGGTATGATTTTTTTCCTCCACTTCTCAAATTTTATTTAATGACTATGACTGTGCTGGAAATTCTGCTTCCTAGATATCTGGTTAAAATTGCTATATGATGTGAATGCACTTGAGGGCATTTTGTTGTCAATCAGTGGCTTGTTCATGGTTTTTGAAGACAAACTGTTCAGGAGTGAGGAACCATTTTGGGCCAAAACTAGTAATGTGGAAGGGATCTTGTCATGTGAAGCCAATGAGCATCACTTAAGAATTTTGGAACTTAGTTCTTCTAGTTTGGGTACTGAACACTGCTGCGGAATATTTTTCTAAGCGCTATATTAGATGAAAGATATTTTCACTGCGCTTCTAATTTTGATAAGTGTGTCAGATACTTCATCCATCTACTTGGGTACGTAGGCTTGGAGGTTGATACTGGATGACTATCTTAGCTCTGTTTGAAGTTATAGTTATAAGATGTTCTCATTGTGCACAAGTTGATTTTGTAATTTTAAGTTTGTAAACAATTCAACAGCCTCCTTTCTTTTGTTTCCTTTGCTGGCATCTTCAAATGATCAGCCGCGTAAATCAAATACTTAGCTGCATTTATCGATTCCAACTGTGAGGTTTTCTATGTATTTTTTTAGTCAAACTGACTCTATTTATAGTTTTTCTATCACTCATTTCTTTCTTCGCAAATTAAGTTGGTGATTCATTGAAGACTTAAGCTTGTGCCTTTCCTACTGGGCATCAAGTCTTCAAATTTGCAGCATCAGTTCTTGCAGGTTTGGTTGATAATTTTACTGCTCATTGCGTTGATGGTACAAGGTGTGCTTGTGCTTTCCATTCTCAGTCATCCATTTGATATAAGGAGCTTTGTGTTTAGAACTGATCAAATGCATAGTTATTGTTTAGAGTAAAGCAATATTATGGTCTTTAGTTAGTGCGTTCCGTGTTATTTAGTGTTTGAGCTGTTGTACATTCAACAACAATAACAAAGATGTTGTATTTACTGGTTGTTCAAAGGGAAAAGCACATTCTTGAAAATAACACTCAAAGCCAAAGAGATGATCCATTATTAGCGATGTTATGGAATTGAAGATCCTATATTGTCTTGCTTCTGTGTGAGTTTTTACAGAACTTTTATTATGTAGAACTTTCGAAGCCACTGGATTCTTCTGTAGAACATTTATTCGGGGAGCGTATCCCATACTCTGTCTTACTTGCATCATTGTTTATCGACTCCTATATTGATTAAGTTGAAGAAGCAGAGAACTGGAAAAGAAAATTAAAGGAATGCTCTCATAAGTCTAAAGGAATGCTCTCATAAGTCCAATGTTGCATCATTCATCTGAGTTCTCTGTATTATGAGCGTTTTTTTTTGCAAGTTTTGCCTTTACCTTTCTGCGACAAAAGTTTGACACATAATTGTAAAAAAGAATCAGCAATATCCAAGACTTGCATTGCGAATAAACCAAATATATAATTAAAATACATTCATTAATACATAATTGAGTTGTGATGACCACAAAATTGCAACAAAAAGCATACATAAAGGGCTATTTTGCATCTGCTTAAACAAAATGGACCAAATGTGCCACGAGGCCAAACAAAAAGTACCTAAAGTGTGATTTTTCCTTTTTGTGTGCGTTGACTATTAGTTGCTGCCGATCTATTCTTTTATTTCTCGCGACTCAATGAAACATATATTGAACTCTTATAATTATTAATCATGGATAACTAATACTTCATTTGTCCCAAAATAAATGTCATATATATATATAAGAAATGCTTAAGCACTTAAGCATTTCTTATATATATGTAAATATAAGAAATGCTTAATTATATATATATATATATAATTAATTCACTAAGTATTTTTGTAGAAATTTGTAAAACACTACGGGCCTGTTTTTTTTGTTCTGTTTTGAAAACGATTTTAGTTTCAACAGTAAATTTAATATATTTTAATCATATTTCATTATTTCCAATACAACTTTTTACTATTTAGCATCTACTTTTTACATTTTTAATACACTTTTTATATTATAAAACTATTTTTCAAAATTTATTTTCAAAACTGTTTTCAAAACGTTTATCTGTCCCAAAATAAAAGCCACATAAGCATTTCACATATATATATATATATATATAATTAATTCACTAAGTATTTTGTAGAAATTTTGTAAAACACTACATAGATAAAGTAACATTTATACAAGCCTAAAATTATTGCAGTGGAATGGACACGTTATTCCCAATTTACTTCACATGGCTTTGGGGTCCATACATATGATATGACACCACAAAATGAACAATGACCATTCATCAACAACCAAATTCTACATCTGTGTTGACTACTGTTTCCTGCCAATCTATTCTTTTCTTTCTTGCAACTCTCTGTTTATCATTTTCCACTCACTCAGATCTCCAAAAGACTTGTCCATTTATCATCAATTTCTTGCTTCATTCCTGAAGATGGCTGATGCTGCGATTGGCGTGGTTACTGAGGCTTTGTTGACGAAGGTGGCTTCACTTGTTTATGAGGAGATCAACCTTGCATGGGGTGTCAAGAAACAACTCAAAGAGCTTGCCTCGAAGCTTAAAGAGATTCAAGCCTTGCTTTCTGACGCCCAAAGCAAGCAAATAACGGAAGAAGTTGTGAAACTTTGGCTGAAAAAGCTCCAGTCAATTGCCTTGAAGCTCAGATTGTCTTGGATGAGTTCAGCTACCAAGTTCTTCACCAAAAGATCGAGTGCCGAAAGAGGGACAAGGTACGCAACAGTTTTTCAAGTTCAAATCCTGTTTTTCTTCGTCTTAAAATGGCTCATAAGATCAAGGATGTTTTGTCATCCTTGGATAAGCTTTATGCTGAATCAGATAGCATTGGCCTTAGGCCAATGGAGTTGATAATCTCGCTTCCTCCTAATCTCAAAGAAATAAGGTCAACAATGCCTTATGTGGAGGATTCAAAAATTGTGGGAAGAGATGATGATGTTTCAGAGGTTATAAAATTGTTAACTGGCTCAGACTCAGAGTACAGGGAAGACTTACCGGTCATAACCATATTGGGTATGGGCGGTCAGGGGAAGACAACCGTGGCTCAACTTGTGTTCAAGAGTGATGCAGTTGAAAGTTATTTTGATAAGACAGTGTGGGTTTGTGTCTCAGATGATTTTAGTGTTAAGAGACTGTTAGCTGAAATGCATTCTCCCACTGAAACCAACTACCAATCAGCTACTAAGGTAGACTTGGTAAATAAACTGAAAGGCCAGTTGATGGGTAAAAAATACTTGCTAGTGCTGGATGATGTTTGGAATGAGAATGGAGGTGAATGGGAAGACATGAGGACTTGTCTGCTAGAAATTGGGGGTTCTAAAGGGAGCAAGATTTTGGCCACTACTCGTGGCGAGAAAGTTGCTTCAGCTATGCGAACATCGAGGTTCCATCGGCTTGGTACACTTTCAGAAGAACAAAGTTGGGAATTGTTTACAAAATGTGCATTTGCTGAGGGGGAAGCAACACGGAGGCCACAATTGGTGGATATCGGCAGAAGGATATTAAAAAGGTGTGGAGGCGTACCTTTAGCCATCAAGATAATAGGAGGCTTACTGTACTCGTATAAGAACTCGGAATCAGATTGGTCAATGATTGAAAGGAATGAGATGTGGAATGCATTTGATGAAGGAGATAGAGTTCTTTCTGTCATCAAGTTAAGTTATGACCATTTGTCTTCATTGCCACTGAAACAATGTTTTGCATACTGTGCAATTTTTGAGAAGGACACTGTCATGGAGAAAGAGATGCTAATACAACTTTGGATGGCACAAGGGCTACTAAATGTTCCGCAGGGAAGTAATTTGGAAATGGAAGACCTGGGCAACATCTTCTTGAATACTCTTCTGACGAGTTCTTTATTGCAAGATGATCCATTTCACAAGAAGTGTTGCAGAATGCACGATCTTGTACATGATGTTTCAGTACAAGTGTCAGAGAATTATTGCTTTCTCATTAAAGATTCCAAGGCCATAAGCAATAATGAAATTGAAGCCGTGCACGTATCAATCCATTCAAGTGAAACTGAAAGAGGAATGTGGAAGAGTTTGAAAGGTGTTCTTCCCTCAAAGTTGCGAACACTCTATTTGAAAGGTGTTGACTTGTCTGAAGATTTGTTTGAAAACTTACCGTGGCTCTCTGTTTTGATTATTGAGAATGGGAATGTTGTGGAATTACCAAATTCAATTGGCAAGTTGAAACATTTGAGATTTCTTGATGTAAGTGATACTGGGATAGAAAGGCTTCCGAAGTTTTTGACAAAGTTATACCACTTGCAGACTCTAAGAGTGCGTTCTTTGAGGGAGGTACCCAAGGGGTTTGGGAATTTAATTAACTTGAGGCACATCTACTTTGATACAAAGTACTACTCACCCTTTAAGGATAAATGTGTTTTTATTGGATTAGGCCAATTGACGAATCTTCAAACGTTGCCGTATTTCAAGGTGGGAAAATGCAAGGGATGTGGAATAGAAGAGTTGGAGTACTTGGACAACCTCAGAGGTACACTCAAAATATTCTGCCTTCAAAATGTGGGAAGCTATGAATCTGCTGCTAAATCCAACTTGTGGAGGAAGTCAAATATTCAAAATCTAGAGCTTCATTGGGGTGGTCATCAGAGGGAAGAAAACATTGATGACAGTGATGTTATGGAGGGTTTGAAACCTCATTCGAATGTGAAACGTCTAACGATCAAAGGTTATCAAAGCCAAAAATGGCCATCCTGGGTAGTATCGGAGAATCATTTATTTCTACCTCGCAATCTGGTTGAACTAGAATTAGATGGGTTGGGTCAGTGTGAAACACTCCCATCACTTGGAGACTTACCTTTTCTTGAGGTTTTAAGGATACGCTGGTTAAACAATGTGAAGTGCATAGGAAAAGAATTCTATGGTGTGGATTGTATTGGGTCGAAAGTTACTCTGTTTCCAGCACTGAAGAGACTTGAGATTGAGCATATGAGGAGTCTGGTGGAATGGTCAGATGCAATAGGAATTACTCCAACAATGCAAGTCCAAGTATTCCCGTCTCTAGAGGAGATGCATGTAAAAAGTCTTCCCAAATTGAGTGTTTTTCCAAACTTGGGTACCTTACCAAGTCTTAGAAAACTAAAATTAGGTTGGTTGCATAAGTGTGAAACACTCCCATCACTTGGGGACTTACCTTTTCTTGAGGTTTTAAGGATAAATGAGTTAAACAATGTGAAGTGCATAGGAAAAGAATTCTATGGTGTCGATTGTATTGGGTCGAAAGTTACTCTGTTTCCAGCACTGAAGACACTTGAGATTGATGGTATGACGAGTCTGGTGGAATGGTCAGATGCAATTGGAATTACTCCGACAATTCAAGTCCAAGTATTCCCGTCTCTAGAGGTGATGGATGTAATATATCTTCCCAAATTGAGTGTTTTTCCAAACTTGGGTACCTTACCAAGTCTTAGATCACTGAGTGTAAAAGAGTGCAAAAATATAACGATTGTGGCAGCACATGGTGAATGGAATAGAGGGCTTGAGAATGAGATGTCCCCTAAAAAGGTTGAAATTGGTTCAGATGCCCAATATTACTTTCCATCGCTACATTCTCTATCTATCAAAGGTTGTGAAAAGTTGAGTGCACCACTTTACAGCCTCGTCCCAAGTTGTGCGCCACTTGGGGAATTGAGTATCAAGTGCAACCCTGGATCATGGCCTAAGGATCTGCAACACCTAACCAGCCTTAGGAATTTAACTCTTGGATCATGGGGTTCTGAAGATGGTGATGTTGAAGTTGATTGTTTACCTTGGCCCTGTCATTCTTCTGTCTCTCTTACGTTTCTTACTTTATTCGGAAGAGGTTTGCCAAAAGTCACATCCATTCCTCATGAAATTCAGCAAGTGGCTACTTTGAGGTGGTTAAAGATACAAGAGTTTGATGGATTGGAAGATCTTCCAGAGTGGCTGGGTGATTTAGAACGTCTTGAAGAGTTGCACCTTGAGGACTGCATAAACCTGAAGCAGCTACCTTCTGTGGAAGCTATGGATTCGTGGGTGTCCTATACTTCAAGAGAGATGTAGGAAAGAAATTAGTGGCTCAGAGTAGGGGTGAGCAATCACTATTACCCGCCCCGACCCGGACCGACCCGCCCCGACCCGGTCGGGTCCGGGTCATATTCAGACCCGACCCGGTTGGTCGGGTCGGGTCGGGTTTCTGGGCCGGGTCTTTTTTTTTTTTTTTTTTTTTTTTTTTTGTTTCCTTCCCCTCCAAATTGTACTTCCTAAATGTATGAATAGAACCCACAAAACAGATTTCTGAGAGAAGAAAATCCCAGTAACAAAAAGATATCAGATCAAGAACATTTCTAGTTCACAGGACCTCCACTCCAAAGCCAATGATTATCCTTGAAAAGCTTAGAATGAAGGTTTAAAGGCAACTTATTAAGTGAAGGGGTCTCAGGCTCTAAGATTGGTAATCATCTGCAACAAGGGTAAAATTCTAAATGGTGCTAATACCAAAGCAGGAACTAGGTACTGATATTCGAAAATGTATGAAAATTAGCTAAAGAAATGGTGCTGAAACGCCAGTTACAAAAGCAATGTCCTGCATCAGTTATGCTTAATAATCTTCTACCATTACCGAATAGAATAGTGTTAAATTGTCTTCAAAGACAAAGTTATTGCTATAATCACTTGGTAGAAAGCCCAGTTGAGCAAGGGGAAATTGTAGTTCAAGCTGAGGTCTGGGCACCAAAAACATCAGGCATATATCAATTCAAGTAATCACATATTTGATGAGCACAGTAAAGCTCTAAGCTAGAAAGTTAAATATTCACATTCCAAGTAGAACAGACCATTTATGTTTGACTAATATCAGTAAAAAGACTAACAAAAGAGTGGCTGCTAAATGCTACAGCAAGATATCAGCAACAGAATCCTTTGTAGACCTCAATTTGTCAACATACACGAAACCCCCATCTTCATAACTCTGTCACTCGGCAAAAACAAATTAATACGGAGTACAGTTCAACAACAACAAAAATTAAGCCTTTATCTTACTACGTGACATAGGCTATACAAATCTCGCAATCGATTTTAGTTAAAGGCACATAGAAAACATGTTAAAGCATTTAGGGGGGAAAAAAATAAAAAAATTCCCCCATAAATATCAATTAGTATTTCCTGCAACAAAACTAATGGTAATGATAACAATAATAATAAATCAAATCAAATAATGCAGCAGCAAAGTGAACCCACACTAAGTCTTTAAACTCATAAGCTTTTGAAAGAAGTTTATGGGGAAGAAGATGCACCACAGAGAGAAGCTCAAATGCATGAAAATAAATATATCTTCACAGAAATCAATATGCGTCAAGAAAACCTTATGGTGTTGGAACTGAAAGCAGGAGTATTATCTACCATTTCTTCAGACTTGAGTACAGGAAATAAATATCCAAAATACAGACACTAACAATGGAGCTAGCTAGAATATTGCTATTAGCTATGAGAAACAACAAAGAATAAAACAAACAGATCTAAAAATTTCTTCTGTCGCATTTTGAATTCATGTGTCCAGCAGCCAAAACTACACAAGGGGAACTACTCACAGAGCCAAGATGCAAATAAGTTCCAAGGTTCTGACAGAAGAAGGAAACTCAAGTGGTGTCATGACTGAACAAAGTACATAGGTAATCAGATTTTAGTTTTTGAGCCAGTTAGAGACAAAATGTTACGCACACATCCTGATCGGAATAGACAAAAAAGGAGCACTTATCAATGGGAAAACTGAAGGGGATGATCATCCAAGTGCACTTGAAGTTGGAGTTTATTGCACTGAAAAATTTCAGCCTTATTTAAGTGAAACTTGATGCTTTCATAAAGCCACCCTAAATGGTTTAACTTTGAAGTATTTCACACTTAGACATAGATACATGCTCATAGACACAGGAGCACTTATCAATGGGAAAACTGAAGAGGAAACCAAGTTACATGAATTCTCTAAAGCTTCAATAGTTAAAAACAATAACTCATTGAATTCTCTAAAGATCCACTTCGAAAACAGTACCTCATCAAGTTACATGAATTAGCAAGACCCAACTGGAGGAAACCAAAAACTTCAACTATTGAAGCAAATAAATGTTTATAAATCACTAACCCAATAACTTCTAAAATTACAAAACACAAAACACCACAGGGATTCATTGGGTTTTCCCTATCAAAGTACCCAATAACTTCCTAACTTTTTCTAAATTACATGAAGTGCAAATATTGTATTGCCAAATGCTTCTTTCTAACTTTTGAATCTTCTAAATTACATGAAGTGAAATTTTCATTGAATTCTCTAAATATATCAATCATAAAATGCAATCATAAAACCCATACAGAGACCTCAAGGTAAAGAACAGAAAACCCAAAAATCCATTGTTTACAAAGCAATGGCTCAGTTTAAGTAAAACCATAGTCATCAATCAAATCAAAACAAAACTGCCATCAACAATCTCAATTGCAATTGATTGAAAAAGCTATTCAACCAGTGCGACAGAAACTAAAATCATCCAGCTTACCTATTAAAATCAACCAGTGCGTAAAGAAAACAACAAAATTGAAAAGAGCCCAGATGAAGAGAAGGGTTTAGTTACCCATAGGCGGGATTTGGGAGCTTCAGAGCAGATCCGACACCTTCGCCACGCTACGTAAGTTTTCTCCGTCATCCCACCGCCGCACCGAATTCATCTTTTCCCGGATCTTTTTAGTATTCTCGGAGCAGGTTTTGATGATGAGAGGTGAAGTACAGCTGGAGTCAATTGAGGACCTCAGTCACGCCAGTGACTCCGATCCTCTGCTTCAACCGCAGCCCCAATCTATAGAATCGTCGTGGTCGTTGGTTTAGGTCAGCTCCGCCAGTGAGATTCGGGAAGCGAATATGGAGGAGCTTGAGTCCGGTTCCTTACCTTCTTGTAGAATTTGCCTTGAATGCGATGAAGCTGGTACTAATTGCTCTAACCCGTGTCAAGGACGGCTCCGACGGAAGTCTTCGATGGTGACGAGGAAGACTGCCGGCGGTTGATAGGGGCGGCTCCGGTGGACGTCCGGAACAGTGGGACGAATGAAGGAGAAGAAAATTTTGAATTGCGGGTCGGGATGGGTAATCGTGTTTTGAACTCCTCCCCGACCCGTCCCGAAATTTTGGAGCGTGGAACCGAACCGACCCGAAAAATAGGGTCAATTTCGGGTTGGGTCCGGGTCCGACCCGCGGGTCGACCCGACCCGCGGGTATTTGCTCACCCCTAGCTCAGAGTGGCCCAAAATTGCCCATATCCCCGACATTGTGATGAAATTTGAATCCAATTTTGAATGTGAGTACGAATTTTAACATTAATTATTTCCATTAGTACCACATGTTAATTTATGGTGCAGACTCTCTCATCTCAACTCTATTAGTAATTTATTTGTTGTTGTTTTTGTTGTTGCAGACTGGTATTCCCCTTGATCGACTTACAATTCTCAAGCCTCAAAGTGATTTCCCACCCAATTTGTCAGTATGGTATATTTATTTTGATTTAAGATTTTTTAAAAAAAGTATTATGAAATTATTTTTAGGATTAAATTTTGCGTATATTTATTTTTTAATTAAGGGTTCACTTTTTCTTAATGTAGGGTATATTTATTTGATTTTTTGGAATTCAATTTTAAAAACGGTGAAATTATCTTAAATTAGAAGAAGAATAATAACAAAAATAAATTCTAAAATACAATAATATATTTCCAACAAAAAAAAAAAAAAAAACGGAGAAGGAAACATGGAGATAATTGTAATTGATTTAGATAGAATATATTCCATAATCAATAGGATAAGATTATTCTAAAAATAATAGGTGGCATGCCTGACAAAGGCTTTGTCAGGATCATTCTGGCGGATGTTTTTTTCAAAAAAAATTATATATTAATTGTATCTTGTGAAGCTCAACTTGTTTCACTAATTTTGTATTTTTGTTCTATTTATACGTAGGTTTGAAGACAATGATCATCCAATGCAAAGTTCATCTGATTTTGCTTGTTTCTTTTTCTCCTCGATCTGTCCCAGCTAGGAAATTAAAGTAGAAGCGTGAAGCTTTCGTCAACTACAATTGCGACTTCGATTGCAATCTTTTTGTTAGTCTTTTTTGACATATCTAAAGTTTACATAATTACTGTTTGTTTTTTCTTTCACCTTTTTTTTTTGGTTTGTTTATTATTGATGAAATTGACCAGTTTTCACAATATTATTGGGAGGTATTTTTCATTCTATTCTAAAACTTGAAAAAACTTCATCCACAGCTAGAGATTAGTAGCTTACTTCTAAACAAAAGGTAAATATGTTGTAGGTAATTGTCATCAACAAGAATTTTAGCTCACTTCCGGCTTTGTTAGTTAGGCTGTGTGGCTGGATCTTATTCACGGAAGAACAACGTCTAGAGACTCAAAGGAAGAGAACATTCTCTACACAAAACTGACGTCCTCTTCTATGAGGAATATCTCTACACAATCCAAAATAGGAAGCACTTCCTCTATTCTGATATGAACAAAACCAAATGAAGCCCTATACAAACCATAGGAATAACCAATATGGAGAACATAACAAATGGGCCTGCTTACATGCAAATGATTACAGAAGTTGAGCTTCCAAAAATCACCTAGGAGACATCTCTTAACCTTTTAAGCAAGAATAGAATTCCAATTAATGAAGAGCCTGCATGTTCTAGACTGAAAGAAAACAGCCACAGAAGCACTCAAGCTCTGCAATAAGTTGATGTACTAACACGTTTAACCAAAGAACAAGAAAGAAAGTTCCAAACAATACCAGTACAGAAGAATAAAACACATTAAAGAGCAAGAAATCAGGTTCCAAACTATTCCAGTACAAAAGATAATGAGGAAAAATCTGACCAAAAATGAACTCTCAAGGATCCAAAAATTCAAACTGCAAATGAGTCACAAAATATTTCACTAAGTACACATCCAACAAAAGCATAATACACTACCAACTTTAATCAAAAGACTTCTGGGACCACCCCTGGACATAAGAATGTTGGACAAAATCTAGCCATGGTGAATGCAGTGGCCACATCCACTTCCTCTTCCATCCTCTCAAAGGAGCCAGTTGGAAAGAAAGGCAACACCAACGAAAAAGAAGCAACAGACTGCCTTGGAAACACATATATGACAGAGCCGTTCAAAAATGACTGCAGGGGAACTGAAAGATGCTAGGAATACAACATGCTGGCCGCCACAAATATCTTGAGCATTGTTTATAAAAAGAATTGGAAACCCGTCGTCAAAATTCCTGAATCACAGGCAGTAAATTTAGAGAAACTATTTCTGATCACAGTTTGCAATGAAATATTTTAATAAGCCAAATTGTGCACCATTACCTCTTCCCAGTTCCCACCCCATCCCAAAACTTAGAAAACAAAGTAGCATAAATATAGCATTTATAGGTTTCATCATATCTGTCAAGTTTATACCAGGGTAATGAAATACCAAGGACTCTCTAGGTTGACAACCTTGTACAGGCCACAGTAATGTTACCCGCATGTTGGCTTTTGTAGGAACTTCTTAAAGTACTTATATAGGGCTCCGTAATAAAATTCAGACAAATAAAATGAGAAAGGGAGCATACTTGAAGTATAAAAGGAAATCAAAATAATAGCCAAAGGAGTTAAGTAAACATAAAGAGGCCAGAAAGGATGACAATGAAAGCTAATCGAAGTTAAAATTCTTGTATTATTCTTCAAATAAACACAAGATTGGTGGCTTAATTCATTACAATGCCCTTTGTTTTTCAAAATAAGATCCAACATTCATCGAAAGAAAAATTTATGCAAAAGGGATTTTAATCTCCAAAATAGAACAGCAAAGTGAATTGTTTTCTGAATTTCACATTAAAAAATATTCAAACAAACATAAAAGATACTTGCTTGGCAACAAATTCACGTTTAAACAGTTTTCTGGTTGTGATTTTAGGTTCCTTAGCCAATCTATAAAACATGCATGCCAATTTGAAAAAAACACAACTGATAGCTGCCAAAAACACATAAAAAAGGCCAAAAAGTACTGAAGTAGCTAATGGGATAACTCAAAATAAATCTGACAAAATCAAGCACATCCAGACCCAAAAAAGGGCAGAGAAAAACAGACACAACTAAAATGAATTATTGGAAATGCAACCTCGCAGCAAACTATTTTTACATAGCACTTGCTTGAAAAAGGAACAATGTACCTCCTCCTGGTATCAGTTCACAGCCGCGCATGCCGTTCGGATTTTATTCACCCCTCTTATGCTGTCCGGATTGCCCAGCCAAAGTACGACTCAAATGGCCTCGCGTGCCAACCCTTTGCTCAAAATTGAAATAATTGTCCCAGCCTAATCAAAGGAAGAAGAAGAGGGCATAGATGACATCTAAAAGACCGCATTTGGTTGAATAAACAGAAAACTTTAAGGATGATTATCGGCTTGATTACATTTATCCCCCGAACAA
Organism: Leptodermis oblonga; assembly: GCA_016801395.1. NCBI lineage: Eukaryota > Viridiplantae > Streptophyta > Magnoliopsida > Gentianales > Rubiaceae > Leptodermis > Leptodermis oblonga. The sequence continues at coordinate 1,727,335 of CM028754.1, forward strand.
ATCGGATTGAAGGGCTGTTGGGAATTTTAATGGTGAAGAAATCAGCTCTTGCAGTGCGATGAGACTACACTAGATTCTACTTCATCTTCGCGCCGACGGAGTTTGCCTTTGCTACTCTGCACCGATGTGCTCTGCTGAATCCAGCAAAGCCAGTTAAGAATGCTTCTGGTGCAATGTGTTTGTGGTTTGAGCTATACGATGTGCTCTGCTGAATCCAGCAAAGCCAGTTAAGAATGCTTCTGGTGCAATGTGTTTGTGGTTTGAGCTATACCGATGTGCTCTGCTGAATCCAGCAAAGCCAGTTAAGAATGCTTCTGGTGCAATGTGTTTGTGGTTTGAGCTATACCCTAAACCATTGCCTTCGGATGATCAGAGAGATACAACGAAGAAGAAGAAATATCGAGAGTATGAACTTAAAACTGCATGAATATTGGCGAGTAGTTTTTTTTAGATGAAAAATAAATAAAAAATACACTACTACATACAATTTTTTTCTCTCTCTGTGTTGCCTCTGCTCTGTCGTTATTCACTTCTCTGTCTCTAATCTTCGGTGAGGTGACCTCCCCGAAGTCTTTGAAGGAAAATAGGAAAAAATGACAAGAAAGGTGAACCCCAGCTTCGTTTCCTCCCGTCGCTGGAGCCGCAAGGCTAATTTCATTGCCTCTTCCCTTTGAACAGATCCAAAGAGCAACAATACCAATAGAGCTTCTATACAACTCACTATACTCCCCAGACTTTAAGAAATGGGTTCCGTATCAATAGTGGAAGGTTCTTTCGACAAGAAGCAAGTTACACAAACGTTTGGAAAGCTCAGACTTTAAGAACCAAGCAAAATAATGACGCCACTTAAATCAATATTTTATAGATCTTTAAATATGTTTGCTCAGAAATTACTTAATTCTTAGGAGTTAGTAGATTTGAATTGGGAATGAGTTACATGTAATACCGTGAACACAAAATTATGCAATATAAAGTTACATGGACATAAATGTTTTCAACTTTAGAATCAAACATGAATAGAAGGGCAGCCTCTCCTTAAAGATACTGTTGCTTATAAACATTGTTCAAAGCTCCTCGGTAGCCTTGTACACTTAAACTTTTTTTCACCCAACACGAATTCAAATTACAATTACCATAGAAGACAGAACAATAACACTCTTCATACTCATAAAATTGAAGCTTCTTCAGAGTTTGGCAAGTGAGAAGAAGTCCAGTGTGGTAAGCTGAAATGCCTCATGAAACAATTAGAATAAATAATCACAAGATTGAATTTTAATAGCAGAAATCCAAGAACAAGTACATACCTGCAGTAAAATGGCTAGTAGGCCCTCCTCAAGACCATAGTGAGTCAATTATAAGTGTAAGCAGGGGCAAGAGACGAACCTAGCTTGAACTTACCTTGGATGATTGTTTTTTTAGACAAACATGAGTAACTGCTTCACCAGTATATAACTCAGAAAGCAGACTCCACTAAATTGCAAAAAAAAAAAAAAAAAAAAAAAAAAGCTTTCTGGTTCTGCATTTTTTGACAATGAAGCATAATGTTATCCTTATCTTTTACTTTTCCATTTTGAAAGTGCCTCTTAAACAAATTCCCACTAAGGGGGCTAAATTATAGAAGATCATTGTAGTTCTATAAACCGCAAAAGTGATAAGTGGTCAAATGTGAAAGTAAAGAGAATGAGGTGAAATTAAAGACCAATTCAATCCAAAGAGAATCATGAGATGGAAGGCCTAAAAAGGGTGCAGAACTGCGGGTACATACTTGTTTCGGCGAATATAATGAAGGTTGCTGATGATAAATTCACAGAACTTGTCCAGTATATCATACTGCCACTAAGCATTCATCCTTGGATATTTGCTCAGCCTGAAAATTTGCAGGAGAAAGAAACTCAGAAAGCAGAAAACATCAATTCTCTTTGATGGGAAGAACTATTGCTTTTTTTTTTATTCTAAATTTTCATTCAATGAGTCATGAACTGAATCCACTGGAAAATCACATTGATTTTTTGTTGGTTTTATACCGTATAAATTCACTCCATCAACCATACAGAAAAAGTTAAAAAAAAAAAAAACAATAATCTCAGAAAAGTAACAATGAAATAAGCTGACTTTTCTGTAAAAATCAATGCAGAGTAGGAATCCCAGCAACAGAAATTAATTTCTCAAAGGTATTCAACTGAACCATGCAGGGGCAAGTACACAAAACATGAACTAAAGAGAAGGAAAACAAAGAGAGCGATCTTTTCGATCAACTTTTCTCTTAATAAAGCTAATTCTTGAAGAACAAAGCTAATACTTACCGTGTGAAAAGCAGTCCGGCCATGGCCCTGTTTAAGAAGCTCAGCCACATCCCTCAACTGCCTCACAGATAGAAATTAGAACAGGGAAAAAACCTAGAAACAAAAAAGCTAAATTCCACAGATAGAAATTAGAAAGAACCACATACCTGAAATATGCTGGATTGCAAACGACTCTGGGTTGTACTTCATCTACACCACCGACGGGATTTGCCACGCTACCGTGTTCCGATGTGCCCTGCCAAAATCGGAAAAGCCAGTTTAAAGGAAGAAGAAAATTAGGAAAAAAATAATGGTTCGGTATTTTCGGTCTACCCGTTCTCCTCTGTTGCTGTTCTTTTCAATTTCTGTTCAAATCCCGCAGGTGTATGCCGCCTCATCTCCGGCAAATAACATCGAGGAGAGCAAGAACCTGAGGGACGCGTGGAGAGAGAGTAAGAAAAATGAGGAAGAAACTGACGCGTGGAAAGAGGTGTGAATGTTTTGTGAGGGTAAGGATGAGCGCTTTGTTGCCATCAACCTCAAACAATGGCACTATATTATAGGGAATTAAAGAAAGAAGAATTAATAAATGGAAAAAATGCAAAAGTGGTCCACAATTTTTACCCCTATTGCAAATGTAGTCCACAATCTTTAGTAAGTAGCAAATGTAGTTCACAATGTATTCATTTTGTTGCAATTTTAGTCCAAAAACGGAAATTTGACCTTGACTAACGGTCAACGAGTTTGACCGTCAGTCAAACCCGGGTTTGACCATCCCAAAACCACCCCACCCCTTCCTTCCAAAACCATTTCTCTCATCCTCTCATCTTCTTCCTCTAAAATCCGATTAAGTCTACAACAATCTGAATGTGTTTTTCTTCTTTCCTTTTTTTCTCTTTATTTTCTTTCTTTTTCCTCAGCCAATATCTCTTTCTTCTTCTTTCGTTTCTGATTTACATCTTCTTCTTTCTTCATACAATCAAACCACTGTAAATATAAAGAGTATGAACAAAATTTTATTCATACTTTATAAGAATTTCTACCGATTTGGACTTCTACTACTGCAAATCAACTACAATAGCTATGGATGCAATCTCAAAAGTTAGCAGCAACACTAAACCCAGCACCACCCATTGCCACTTCGTTTGGACAACTTCAGAAATTCTCCAAATTCATTTGGAGAATTCCCTAATATCTCAGCTAGCACAAAAATCAGTACACCCTGCAACTGCATTATCCGTAAACTAGAGAAAATCAGAACATTAATAAAGCTAGAAATTGAAAAAAAGGAAATTGGACAGAGAAAAAGGGGAATGATGAAAAACAGTCGCCGACGGGCTAGTGGAGGAATCCTGTCGGTGATGGAGGAACTAGTCACTGGGATGGAAGCTGCAGAAAACCCCCTTAAAACCAAAATAAAAAATAAAAAATCTTGCACATGCCAGTAGAATTAAATCCAGAAAAAAATTAAATTAGAACAAAATTTGAAACAGAAACAGACTGAAGAAAAAGAGGCAGCCGTCGTTGGTGGAGTGAGCGGTAGTCGCGATGTGGTTTGTGGCCGTGCAAAGAAGGTGAGCGGGCTGGTGGATCTAGTGGTCGCCGTGGATGGCTGTGAATTCGGAGGTGGCGGCGGCGCAAGATGAAAAGACCTAGGGTCGCCGGAAAACATGGAGGAGCGGCGGTGATTCAGAGGAAGATGAACATCGTAGCAATAATCTTCCCGATGCAATATAGAAGAAGATGATTCAGATTGTTGTAGACTTAATCGGATTTTAGAAGAAGATGAGAGGATGAGAGAAATGGTTTTGGAAGGAAGGGGTGGGGTGGTTTTGGAATGGTCAAATCCGGGTTTGACTGACGGTCAAACCCGTTGACCGTTAGTCAAGGTCAAATTTCTGTTTTTGGACTAAAATTGCAACAAAATGAATACATTGTGGACTACATTTGCTACTTACTAAATATTGTGGACTACATTTGCAACAAGGGTAAAGATTGTGGACCACTTTTGCATTTTTTCCATTAATAAATTCAACAAAAGATGATAAAATATTTGACTCCTTTTTCTCCATGTTGTTAAGCCCGGATCGGACCGGCGGGTTGACCCGGTCCGACCGTGACCCGGCAGCCTGTCCGGTCCGAGCTAATCCCCAAACCCGAAAATGTATAAAACCGGGGTTTGACTGGTCAAATCCGGGTTTACCCGGGACCCGGGTAAACCAATCAACTCCGGTTTATTAATTTTTTTTGAAAAAAAATATTTTAACATATTTTTTTTATGGGCTAGGCTTCTAATCAGCCCATTAATTAACCCTATAGGCTATTGATAAACCATGACACTCCTTGTTTATTTATAGGATTAAAAATCACATTACTTTTAACTATTCTTCCAATGTGGAACAAAGGTTGTTCATTTTTCTTTTCTTTTCTTTTTTTTTCTTTTTCCCCTTTCTGCAAGCATCAAAGGCATGAGTTTTTTTCCTCTTCCCATAACGTAGCGAATTAGCCGTGGACCCTAAGCCATTGAAAGTTGATGACAAATGTCTCATGCTCAAGTAATTTTTTGCATGAGTTTTTTTTTAAAAAATAATCTTAATTTTTTTTGTAGTTTTTTTTTTAAGGCAATTTTTTAGCAGTTATTCTCTTTTAAAGTAAAGTTTGTTTAATTTTTTTAAAGTATTAATTTAAAACACTTCCATATTTATTATAATATCAAATTTTATTTTTTTTAATAAAAATGCAATACTATAATTTTATATTTTAAAAGAAAGCTAATATATTCTTTTTTTAATTTATTTATCAAATTCTTTCTTTAATCTTTATTTTATAGTATCGAATTTTGATGTTTAACTGTAAATTTTGAAAAATATATTTTTAAATGTTAAAAATGATAAAATTAAAGTATATTAATTATTAATATATTTATTATGTCATAATGACGTCATCCGGGTTGACCTCCGGTTGACCCGGGTCATGCGACCCTTTGGTCTCGCCGGGCCGGTGTCCGGGCAGGGCCAAACAACATTCCTCTTTTTTTCCCCAAATATGGCATTGATGACAGACATTGATAAACTCGAGGGTATGGCTGATAATTTCTGGCCGAAAATACGTCACCCACCCAACACGATATTAATGGATTAGGGTTGAATTTTAGTGGGTTTGCAGGTTATATGAGTAAACATAAATAACACAAATAATTAAACGGATAAACTTAATGTTGAGAGGGTGTCGACACGAGAACCGTTAATCCAGATACGACACGAATTGTCACATTTGCTCTAGAGTCTAGTAAAAATAATAAGTAATCTTGGAAAAAATTATAATCCCTTCCTTCAAATGAATCATTATTCAATTACATATTTAATTGCATAAGCCTAATTCAAGGGTTTATAGTGTCACCATAATGATTGCTATTTTACATAATTTATGGGGTTAACTGAAAATTTAGAGATTCCAGGACATCAAACTTATCCAATTACTACGTGTCATATTTCTACTGGTTCAAATAATTGCACACTTGAGATTTGGTCCACAGCTTTTCCTTTGCTTTCAACTTAAAGAAAGAGTGCCACCAAATTGCCAATGCTACCTTCAATCCACTTGAGCAGCACATCAATTCAATTCATGTAACTTAAATTTCACTTTCACTTCCCAAATTCTACCAATTTCCCCTTTGGATCACATCATAAAGCAGTGGCCTTTATCGTTTCTGCTCTTCTTCACTTTGAGTTTGAGGTATCTTTTGATGTGCAACATTTTCCTTTCCATGTTTGGCTCTTTATTCCTTCTTAATTAGCAGTGGCATCCATTTTGCAGTAAGAGCCTGGAACTCATAGGAAAGAACCTTTAGAAGGAGGAGTATAATTCTTCACAGAATAGTTTGGTTGGATGTAAGTTTAACATCCCTTCACTTGTTTCTTCCCATGCATCTTTTCTATTTATTATTTAAATGGGTTTTCCTTCAAAAATCTTGATCTTACTTGTTTCAGTTTTTAATTTTGTGCTCAAGGTTTATTTCATTCTTTACTTTCTGTATCCATTTAGGGCCTGTTCTTTACAACTTCTGAGAACCGGGTTTGAGTTTTTAAGTAGAGACCAAATGGGTTGAGACCCAGAACAAAAAAACGTCGTTCTCAACCCTAAAACACAACACAAATTCCACCACCACCCGGTCCACCCAGCCGCCGCGTCGCCGTCGCCGGCGGCGGCCCAAACCCTACATCCCCAAAATCAAATTCTTCTTCTTCTTTTTTCTGTTTCAATCAAAAGAAGGGCATCTTGAATTCCATATTTTCCCAAATTTGGGATTTGGGGATTCAAATTTCAACTTTACTCACTGGCATGGGCATAGGAGCTGCCATGACCGGCCTTCGCCCCGTTGTTGAGGGAATGAACATGGGATTCCTCCTCTTAGCATTCAACCAGATCTCCAACAACTGTGGCATGCTCCACTACACTTCTGGAGGTCAGTTCAAGATCCCCATCGTGATCCGGGGACCTGGTGGAGTGGGTCGCCAGCTTGGAGCTGAGCATTCGCAGCGACTGGAGTCCTATTTCCAATCAATTCCAGGAATCCAAATGGTGGTCTGCTCAACCCTGTGATTCTGTTTGAGCATGTGTTGCTGTACAACCTAAAGGAGAGGATTCCAGATGAAGAACACGTATTGAATCTTGAGGAAGCTGAGATGGTGAGACCAGGTGAACATGTTACAATTCTTACATACTCAAGAATGAGGTATCATGTGATGCAGGCTGCAAAAACCTTGGTGAACAAAGGATATGATCCTGAAGTTATCGACATCAGGTCGCTGAAGCCGTTTGATCTTTACACGATAGGGAATTCGGTGAAGAAAACTCACCGGGTGCTGATCGTGGAGGAGTGCATGCGAACTGGGGGGATTGGGGCCAGCTTGACTGCAGCTACAACTGAGAATTTCCATGACTATTTGGATGCTCCGATTGTGTGCTTGTCGTCGCAGGATGTGCCCACACCGTACTCAGGAATTTTGGAGGAATGGACCGTTGTTCAACCTGCACAGATTGTTGCTGCAGTTGAGCAGCTCTGCCGGTAGTAGCCTCACAAGATCTTCTGTCTGCTCTACCTTTGTCTTCCCTATTTTCTCTCTCATACTAATGGACATGTGGGTTCCACATTCCATTGTGAGACGGTAGTTAGGGAAGACAGAATTATGACAAACAAAAAATCTAATCTCGGTAGTAGCAGCAGCCAGCTTCTGTGAGGAAAGCACATCGTAGCTTTGCAGTTTTGTCTTGATTAGTCCTGTTGCTGCAGAAAACTAGCATGTTTGCCTGGTAACATTGTATGCATTATATTAGATGCTTGGCATACTTTTTTACATTACTGTTGACAGTAAAGAGTGAATTACACTAGACTGATTCCAAATGGCTTCAACATGGCAGGATGTTTTTTAGAGTGAATAACAAGTTCTTATTCCAAAGGCGAAAAATTTTGTGTATTTTGCCATTGTAAATTCACCTTCATAGAACTTCATATTTTTTAGGATAAGTATATTTCTAATAGCTCTTAGCTAATTAGATGTGTTGAATGGAATGTGGTGCCAATAGTGGACTTGAAATTTCTGTTGCCTATCACCTCTGCTTTATTTCTTTCTGTCTTACTATTATTGTGATCAGAGCAATGTTGAATTTGCTATATTACACCAAAAACTTTCCCTGCTTGTGAATTTTAGTTGCTCAATTCCATAGGTAAAAATGATGCTTTGAAAGGAGACTTTGATTGAAAATTGAAGAATATAATATATGAACTCAAAAAGAAATAGTAACTGCAGGACTCTTTGGTTTTTTGTTGTTTTTCTCTGGTACAAGATCGTTGCCTATGTTCAGTTCAGCTCAATAGTTCAAAATGACAACGAGCATACATTAAACCAAAAGGATGTCTTGTACATTAGCCTCTAACTTCAGGAATACATGAATAATGCAGTACATTTTAAAGCTGAAGTGCGAAAGGCCATGAAGCAAGATACAAGAGTGCTCTGCATCGCGTCATGATAGACAAAAACGGAAGCAGGCTTTCCATTGCCACTTTTTTTTTTTTTTTTTTTTAGAGGTTCAAATTATCTCAACAATTCTTGCATAATTCGCTGTTCAAACTTCAAACAATAATAAACATACTTCTACTGCAAACAAAAATGTTGTGCTTTAAAGCAATTCAATCTTCTTTCACACCAAATAACCCAGCTTCTGCTGTTGTATTCAGTAGAAACAAGTGCCCAACAAGCAAGGTACCTACCCTTCTACCTTGCAAGTCCAACAACGGTTCAGATTCAGGCGCTCCTCAACCAGCAGGAGATACACAGAAGCAGGAATTGCTTGCTCCCTCAAGCCCAGAAGTTACGGGAGACTGATTACTTGGATGAAATATCAGCATTCCTGACCTAGTTCATCGAAGAGGCCAACGCTGAAATCGATCAAATAGGAGAAAATGCTCTTAAAGAACTTGATGAAGCTGGTTCCAGGGTATGTACAAGTTCAACCCACCACTTGCACTAGTTGGCCTCATAGCAATTTCAATTTCTGATGCCACCTTCTACAACCCTGCTAGTGATGCCATAATTTCCAAAGCACCCAAGCTCTTATAACCAGTGGGTTTCTCCTTTCAAGATTAGCTAAAAATTTATACTGAAACCAACTTTGCAGTCAAGATTTCAGATTTGCAACAATGAAGAAATTGACCAAGGCTCCACAAGATCTTATTGTGTGATCATGCTAAACTCAATAAAAATAAAAATGAATACATGCTTCAGAATGATTTTGGGGGCAATTCATTTGGTAAGTTGAACCAAAATTTTGAGGAACGTTTTACCATTAATGGAGAAAGTGTTGGTTGTAGAAAATAACATATATGTGTAGTTTCATTGTTTATCCACGCTAAAATACTGCACCCTCTGCATTTTGTACTTTTTACTCGCCATGTATAGCAGAAGCGGATTGTAGATTTTTTAAAAAGAAAAGAAAACAGGAAAGAATCTCCTCTGTACAATCCTAGACTTAGTTTTCTATATCAAAGCATAGGATGAGTGAACTACAAGAACCAAGCATAACAGAAGTAAGAGTAAAACAGCATAGGATGTTCAAAATTGAAGTAAAAATTACAAAATGTGTATTAAACTCAGAGTAAGAACGCAACTCATAACTCAGAAGGCATAAGGTAACGAGAATAATTCCAAATACACTCCAAAGTGAGAAAAATGGAATTGAACATAGACAAGAAAACTCAAATTTTCATATAGCAATTCTTGTGATTCAAACACAAAGATACAATTATAGAATCTTGAAAATGAAATTGGCCCTCATCGGTATTCTCTTACATTGGTTATCTGAATTATGGCCATCACCGGCATGGATACCCAGGTTTCTTTCTTCTGCTTGTGAACCCACCATTGAAAAATTTTTACTGGAAATTTGGAGGAGATGCTTGGTCGAAAAGGAGAAAATACGCAATAATTTTGAGAGGAATTCTTCCTGCGTTTTTTTCTTCCGTGATACATGATCTCGACAGCAATACTCTGCTGAAATTTCTCCATCAGAGATTATCAAACATATTCTGATGAGTGAAACGCAGGTTTTGGAAGCTGAAATCGGGGAGAGATTATCGGAGGGTTCCGATGAGTGAAGCCTCCGTTTGGAAAAGAAATGGAGGGAAAAAAAAATTAAAAGGTAAGCAATAGAAGCCACTTGTCCAATTATTAGTGGATTGTTGTAGCACATCACTTGCTGATGTGTATGCTCCGGGAGTAGGGAATAATTTCTCTTCATACGGGAGTTTGCGTTAAGCCACTAACGTGAGGGACTAAAAAAAAAAGGTAAATTTCTTGTGGTAAAATCCATCGCACCCTTGGTTCAGGAATTTTCCACAGAAGCAAAACTTCTCTCCAATTCTTAAATCCTTTGTTCACAGAAGAGAATTAAGCTTCTTCATAAACAATCCCGAGGAGGCCAAGCTACATAATTTCTTGTAGTTGATCCAATAAAGAAAAAAAATTGTTCTCTGAGACAGTGAGAGTTTCAAGAATATTAGATTCCCATATATCACCATTGCTTGAAGAAATAGAATTGTGTTGTCGCCCGAAAATCCTGTTGCAGTTTACTCGTTCTTAGTTCAGATGATTTATTCAGGCTGAAAGATTTTGGTGTTTGTTCCAATTTCCATACAATCTAATTTGCTTAGCCAAAACTTTGTCTGTTGGCTTCAGCAACAAAATTTTGCTGCTCGTTGAGTAGTTTGGGTTAGAATGTATTAGATTGGTTTCTTTAATTTTCTCAATTTTCGTGTAATCAATTATTATGGATCATTTTGCTTTGCACGTCAATGATTCTTCTTGGGTTCAAGATCCTGCGGCTCTGCTTCTTGTTAGAAATTTGGGATTTTGTTGCAGGAGACTCACAAACATCAAACGAAACTATAAGTTCCCAGAACTCAAACAATGGCTTAAGTCCGAACACAAGAAGAAGCAAAGCTGAAAAGCAAACTGATCCACAAAAATTGTTCGCACTTACGAGATTTGAACACTGGAAGAATTATGGTGTATATTCTTGATTTTACTTAAGAACACGAGAAATATGCATATATAACAACCCCATGTGTACCTGAAGCAATGAGGTTATCTGTTTTCATGGATTGATGGCCCCAGTTGAAATTTCCGTGTCAACGTTTTGCCTCTGTTCACAATCATAATTCAGAATTAGGGGAAGAAGAGATGAAGAAGCTTAGGAATCGGGAGAAGTTTTGCTTCTGTGGAAAATTCCTGAACCAAGGGTGCGATGGATTTTACCCTTTTTTCTTTTTTTTTTCTTTTTTTTTGGCTTATGGCTCCGTTTGTGGGTTACTAGATAGAAGTTAGAGTTTGCCACGTGGCACAATTTAATTGGAATTTTTCACTGGTCCATTGCGTCCGTCTCCGCTATCTATTCGGGTAGAAGTGATTTTTTGACGATATGTTAATTTATGCCGGATTGATATGATATGTTTAGTGACTGAGTTTCGACTGGCAAACTGGGCACATTGGATGTGCATCTAAAATGGTATTGTAATTAATAGCAGTATGTAACTCCTATATGAGATCAAAAGGTAAATTGCCGTAAATAATTGGTAAAATTAAAAACTTTAGATTTTTCTTCTTCCAAATGTGTAAAAATACTTTATTTGAGAATGGAGATAACAAAATTAAACGGAATATCTAAACGCAGGGAAGGAAAGTGTTAAACGCAGGGAATGAGATATAATATTTTGAAATAATACCCAAAACACCCCTACCTATAATATTGCCTACCCAGCCCCGGAAAGCTGTCGCCGACCGCCGGAATCCGACTAGATCTGGCTGCTTCTAAGCAACCAAATCTGGCTGCACTGCTTCGGACGAAAGAAACCCAACAATGGGTTTCATCCATGAAACCCATTGACAGGTTTCATAGTAATGGAATTGCTTATATGAAACCCAGAAACCAACTTGTTGGGTTTCATTAGAGCCCCCGTTGCAGTTTGTTTGCCGGAAAAAATGGACTAAATTTTCATTTTTTCGATTGTACAGAAATTTGGGGTTAGGCCGCCTAAAGTTTAGGCTGTCTAACCATGTATTGTGGGGTTAAGCGGCCTAAGAGTTAGACCGCCTAATCCTGTATTGTGGGGTTAGGCAGCCTAAGAGTTAGACTGTCTAACCCTTTATTGGGGGGTTAGACAACTTAAGGGTTAAACAGAACAGGGTTAGGTGGCCTAAGAGTTAGACCACCTAATCCTGTATTGTGGGGTTAGGCAGCCTAAGAGTTAGACTGTCTAACCCTTTATTGGGGGGTTAGACGACTTAAAGGTTAAACAGAACAGGGTTAGGCGGCCTAAGGGTTAGACCGCCTAACCCTGCAACGAGGGGTTAGGCTGTCTAACCCTTGGGGGTTAGGTAGCCTAATGGTGAGTTTTGGTGGGGCAGGGGCTGGTAGGCAAAATTAGAAGTGGGGGTATTTTGGACATGATGTAAAAATATTATCTATCCTCACTTACGTATAGTATTTGAATTTTTTCCCAAAATAATGAAAAAAATGACCGAAATTCCCAAAATAGGGATGTTTTTTTGGAGTTTCCAGAAATCAAGAAATCGAGGTTGGGAACCTCGATTTTTTAAGGAAAATTTTTTTTGCTTATGTTCCGATGAAAGCGAGGTTAGGAACCTCGCTTTCTTCGGAACTATTTTTTTTGCGAGATTCCCGAAGAAAGCGAGGTTGCTAACCTCGCTTTCTTCGGGAATTTTTTGTTGATCGTTTCCTGAAGAAAGCGAGGTTGCTAACCTCGCTTTCTTCAGGAAATTTTTTTTCCCTCGTTTCCTGAAAAAAGCGAGGTTAGCAACCTTGCTTTCTTCTCAAATCGCCTAAAAAAATAGTAGTCCACAGAAAGCGAGGTTGGCAACCTCGCTTTCTGTGGAACCCAAATTTTGTCGGGCCACTTATAATCTGAAAACATTCTGAAACGGGTTTTCGTTTCAGTCGGACGAACTCGAAAAGGTGGTGGAAAAGAAAAGCTCCGGCGCAGTTCTTCGTCATCGGCATCACGGATTTCGCCGGCCAATCTATTTCCCGAACGGATTTGCACCGAGGCAGCACGGTGTGAGACGCATTTGCAGCATCATTCGCCCAGACATAAGAAGGCAAATGCAAGGTAATTTTTTTTCTGCAAACCTAAATTAATAATGCTTAAGGATTTCAAACACAGTTGAATTCTTTTGTCTAAACACAGTGTTTGACTGGGCATTATAAAAGAGTAGAAATTTTCCCAGACTACTCATTGTATGATTGAATTTGAGTATTCTAGTTGATGGTCATGATGCACCGAAGATGTTAATTAGATTGGGTTACTTAATTTGCGAAGTTGAATGTTGCTTATGTTGGTAATGAATTGTATTAGATTGGGTTACTTAATTTACGAAGTTGAATGTTGCTGAGGTTGGTAATGAATTGTACTAGGTGGAAGAGCTGAATTCAAAAGAAGGTAATAATATGGAACTTGTTAGCTTATCTCTAATGTTAGCCTAAAAATGAATTGAACTTGGGATTATTGGTCTTTATTATATTAGGAGTAATGTACATCCGGAAAAGCTAAGCCTTTCACTGTGAAGATGATTAGTCTTCTCTTAGTTAATGGATTAAACAAGTTACTAAATTATTTATCTACTTCTAGTTTTTGTTTGTCTAGGGTATGGAAGTGGCTTCAGTTCTTTTGGCATATCCATGTCTTTTATTGCTTCTGAAGGTCAATAATTCTCCTAGAAATGTTAGCTTCTAAACCAGAATTACAATATTATCAAATGTTATCCAAAACTGAAGAAAAGAATGATTATCCAAAACAATCACCAAAGATCATATCATGACTTTTGCCTGATATTTTGCTTAGTCTATCTTGTCAAGAATGGTGAAGAGCAACTAAAATGTGCCAAGAAGTTATCAAAATAACTTCCTCAAATAGCTACATTTAGAGAAGCATTCTGGCTCAGGTAAATTCTAATAGCACAAAAAATTTCATACGAGGTACAAAGGTATTAATCAATTCATAGTAAAAACATCTCACTTCGGACTCACTTCTAGGATAATTTTCAAATATAGGATACCAAGCTTCATACATCCAATTTGTAGATAAAGCTTTGTAATTCGGACTCACTTCCTGCTTTGATTTCAGCAGCCATTAATGTAGCTAAATTTCATGCATTGTTTCACCGGTTGGAGCTAGCTAGATGAAGTTGGATTTGATATTCAATGAGTTATTCAATGCTGTGGGATATCCTTGAGTCTTTTATTTCTAATTTGTTCTTTGGTTAAACTTGGAGTAAAATTTATTCGTTTGCTATGGTTAAACTGTTAACATATGGTTACATGACTATACCCTTGTAGAGGATCAAAATGTCTAAGAGTTCTGTGAAGCTCGCGATATATTGGGATGGATGTATTGAGGAAGGACCTGCTGGTTCTAAATATAGCTGCCCTGCAAAACGCTTTACGTCTGTTGATGAGACTATGCGTTTTGATGAGTTAATGCAAATGTTATACAAAATAATCCGAACAACTCCTTCCCAACACAAGTTACGGGTGTTTTGCCGGTATCCTATGAGTAATTTCCAACATGGGACTATATGGGAACATCTCCATGTAGATGATGATGAAACCTTGAAGGATATGCTCCTCATTCCGAAGCATTTCGCTTTCGCTGGGGCTGTACAAATCTTTCTAACGAAGGAGGTGGTTGAGGAACCTATCCAACCTATAGTTGGACCGTACTTAGGCGAAGGCGTCTCACCGGAGTTTTCATTTACCGAACTACTTAACGGTGGATCTGGACATGCAAGTCTCGAGGGTCCGTGGAGCCAGTATAGGGCTGTTTTGAGAAATGATTTTATTTGGCCAGAAACTAGTACTGGGCAACCAGGGCATTCGGGAAATTAGTCGGATACCGTTCAAGAAGTTGTCCCATCCAGGCTTTCGGCATTCCAGGAATATGTTAACACGCAAAGTTGGATATGTCCTCCCCCTGTACGCGAGAGTATCAAGCAGACAGACAATATTTTGGCAGTCAACAATTTAACTAATCCAGGGTCCCAGGGTGGTGAAGCAGTATTACATGATTATCAGACCGAAGGAGGATTTAAATATGGTAATGACGAAGAGATTGATGGGGGACACGGTTCAGACGCTATCCTCGATGATAATAACGAAGAAGGCGGTGATTATGGTGCTGAAGCATCGTTTGAGGGTGGAAGCGACTCACATGAAAGCCTCGCTTGGCCAGACGAAGACGGAGATGATTACTGTAGCGAAGGAGAGTTTGATCATTACCACGAGTCAGATGATACTCTCGCGTCACCAACACCTTCTTCATCGGAAAATATTCCGATGGAGGATGACTGCACTACCACTGGTTTTTTTCATGACATAGGGGATGAGAAATATCACATGGCTGATATGTTGGAGGATGGTGGACGGCCTATCTGGGAAGATGATTTTAGGTCGGAGCTTGAGAAGGGCATGGTATTTGAAAGTAAACAGAAGTTGCAACATGCAGTGAGAATGTGGTCCGCTCGGGTGCATAGGTACTTCAAAGTACACGAGTTCAATTCGTCAACATGGTTTGTACGTTGTATCTACTATAACGACAAAGCTTGTCATTGGTGCGTGCGTGGGTCTCTGAAGAAAAATCATGGTTACTGGGAAATTACCACTAAGATTTCTGCCCACACTTGTACACTTGAAAATGTTGGCTATAGTCATCCTAATGTCGATTGCAATATGGTGGGTCGTTTGGCAAGGGATAATGTGGAGGCAAATGTCTCGTACAAGCCATGTGACGTCAGAACTGACGTGAAAAGGTTGGGTATTGATATATCATACAAGAAATCATGGCTAGGTAAACAAAAGGCGATGAAGATGGTGTACGGAGATTGGGATGAATCGTATCATGACCTTCCTCAGTTTTTACTAGCTCTGCAACAAAGCAATCCAGGAACTGTGGTTGAGTGGAGACACGTAGAAGGAGTGAATTCTGGGTACAAGACGTTCCACTCTGTGTTTTGGGCGTTCAAAGCGAGTATTGATAGTTTCAAGCACTGCCGACCGGTCATAACTATTGATGGGACTCATTTGAGGGGAAAATATAGAGAGAAACTCTTGATAGCTGTTGGGATTGATGCTGCGGGACATATATTGCCATTAGCATTCGCTCTGACGGATGAGGAAAATTTAGCAAACTGGTCATGGTTCTTGGACAATTTGAACACACATATCATCGATGGTCGACTGGGCATTTGTATAATATCCGATCGTCATTTGGGTATACTTCATGCATTTGCGAATAATCCCCATTTGCAACCACCGAATGTTCATCATCGATTTTGCACCCGCCACGTGAAGGCCAATTTCAGTAAGACATTCAAGAATCCTGCTTTAACTGATCTGATGGCCAAGGCTGCGCGCTCGCATCAGGTGCGCAAATTTAATGCAACTATGACTCAAATTCGACAGTTAAGTACTAGCGCGTATAACTGGTTAGTTGCCTTACCATTGCAGAAGTGGACACTTTGTTATGATGATGGGTTTCGATATGGTATTTCGACAACTAATCATAGTGAGTCACTGAACGGTGTACTTAAGGGGGCAAGGGCATTACCAGTTACGGCTTGTGTCCGATTCACCTTCTTTCGCCTAGTTCATTACTTTGACAAGTACGGTAAGGAGGCAAAGAAATATGTGGCGGAGAACGACCCATGGCCTAGCAAAGTGGTGAAAAGGTTCGTGCGGAATCAGTCCAGATCAAACTATCACATTGTTACTGCATTTGAACGTGATAGTGGTTTGTTCCAAGTAGTGACTGGGGTACATGGTACGAAGGGCAACAATGTGCACACTGTTAATCTTCATGCACATACATGTACATGTGGAAAATATCAAATTTATAAAATTCCATGTTCACATGTAATTAAAGTGTGTGCAAATATAGGCCGCGAGGCCATAGAGTTGGTGGATGGCTTCTATACATCTCAACTGATGCAGGCAACGTACTCATATCACTTCTCTCCACTTCTGCACAGAGACTACTGGCCAGAGTCACCGTTTAAGTTGTTTGGAAATGTGGCGCGTCGGAACACTCGGCGTGGGAGGAGTTCTTCATTGAGAATTACAAATGAGATGGATGCTCCAAGGATGAGACAATGCAAGGCGTGTGGGAGACATGGACACACTAAGAAATCTTGTCCAAATATTGCACAACTACGTGATCGGGCAAAGGCGCACCAATAATTATTTCTTCTGTAATAGGTTACCTTCGTGTTTAGCTCAAAAAGATGCGTTATGAATCTAAATGAGTGTGATTTATTGGCTTTTCTTGAATTCTTGAGTGTTGATGTTAGAGGGTGAGACCGGTTTTTGTCGTTTTTCTTATTGGAATGGCGCGGAAGGCTTTCATTTTTTGTGGGTTCTGTTTAGGGTCCTGAATTTTCGATTGTAAAATGTGTCCCGTAAATGCTGCTGTTAGTCACTACATTTAATTCAATCTAAATTGTGGACAGTTGATCTGTTACCTGTTGTGTTTCAGGGATAATGTTGTTCTCAATAGGATTTGATTTTGCTTCAAATTCACATTTCGCTTCGAAACATCTTTCTTGCCATTCTTCCGTGGTTTAAGGTGGGGGTGAAGTTCATGGTAATTGCAATGAATGGGGGATTCCGGTTTAAAGATGTCCAAATCACGAAAACTCGCATTACTTCCTTCATGCATGAGATGGCAATTTGAAGAAGACATTGTTATTTGATATTTAAGGTCAATGTTTGGTCTGAGGACTTACTCTCAGCTGCTGTATTAGATTATGTTCAATCAATTGACGGAAGCGAATGTCTCTAGAAGAATTATATTTGCACCATAATGTTCATAACTAGTCTATTATGATTCTGCATTTCAGATTTTAGAGGATATGCAAAATTCTGAATACTTCATCTAGTTTTCACTGTAATTCATTTAGTTTATGGTTTCAAAATGAAGAAATCTGCTTGGTTATGCTAGAGAATTTCAACTCCCAGTTTCAAAGAACAACTGGAACTCACTGTCTGAATAGTTAATTGATGCAGCTGCGAAGTTTCTGGAACAAGTGCAGTATGGCACTTGGGAGTCTTGGGGATGGCCACAAGTATTTTGTTCTGAGTTCCTGAAGAAAGCGAGGTTGGGACCCTCGCTTTCTTCGGAAATATTTTTTTTTTCGCGTGCTATGAAGAAAGCGAGGTTTTCTTCGGAAATCAGGGAAAAACATTTTCCTAAAGAAAGCGAGGTTAGAAACCTCGCTTTCTTCGGAAATATTTTTTTTCACGTCTCCTGAAGAAAGCGAGGTTGCTAACCTCGCTTTCTTCGAAAATTAGGGAAAAACACTTCCCTGAAGAAAGCGAGGTTGCTAACCTCGCTTTCTTCGGAAATATTTTTTTTCGCGTCTCCTGAAGAAAGCGAGGTTGCTAACCTCGCTTTCTTCAGGCATATTTTTTGTCTACCTTTCCTAAAGAAAGCGAGGCTAGCAACCTCGCTTTCTTCAGGAGAAGGATATAAAAAATATGCCACAGAAAGCGAGGGTTGCAACCTCGCTTTCAGTGGAACCCAAATCGATTCGTGGACACTTATAAAATTAAAACTTCCTGCTCCTTGGGTTTCATTTTCAGTAGTTCCGAATTCGAAAAGGTTGCGGAACGGGTCTCAAGCGCAGAACTGACGTCCCCGGAAGCACGCACTTCGCCGACCAATATCTGTCCCGGCGTCGCCCTACTTCGAGTGGCTACGTGGCAGCACGGTGTGGGGTGCATTTAGGAAGGGCCACATTTATTCCCTAAACTTCTTTCGGTAAGACATTTCAAAAATTTGTTCACATCATAAGTTGGCAATATGGTATAATGTGTGAATACTCTAGGATGATACTATGTTACTTCTTCACATGATAATTTAATTTCATCTTAGATGTACTTGCAAGTGCTGTTTAAATTTATGAGTTATATCTAGTTCCCTCTGTTTTGAGTTATATCCAGTTTTCAGGTTTGCACTTTTTTTCGGGTGTTGCTATGTTACTTTGTTTTCACTTTCATGTGCGTTTATTCGCTGTGATGTTCTTGTCTTGGAGTTGTTCTTTCAAGAAATGCTGGTTTATATTTATGTTGGAATTATGTGGGTCATTCAGAGTGGTTCTTTCAAGTGTTAAAACTTGATGTCAGCACGTAGACGCAGAGAAGTTTGTTGTTTCTTGCTGTTATAGTAATAGGTTATTTGTTGATGCATTTCTAAATGGATGCTATGGGGGATTTTCGGGTTTTCATCTTTGGAAGTTTTCTGTTTTATTCCATTTACAAAAACGATTTACTCCTACATCTTTGCAGTGCTGAATCTATTTCCACTTTTATGACCTAAAGTATGTTACTTTCACTAAGTGGACAAAATTTTCCCAAAATGAAGGGCCAGAGACCTTGTTTCGTCAGTGATCTATGTCTGGTTGAATAAAGTGATTTTTTTTGGTTTTGAATTTGTGAGCTTTCTCTATTGATAACTTAACAACAGAACTTGGTGGCTTCATCTTATTTGAAGCTTATTTTTCATCTTCAGGTCTTCATTGTTCATTTTGTTTTATAATTACTGTTTTAGATTTGGTGTCTAGTCATATGTGTATATTTCCTTTGAAATCAAGCGATCCGTATTAGTGTTTTAAAATTTTTTTTTTTTCAGACATCCGTGCCCAATGGAGGATAGACAGTTATACCCTGGACCGCAAGATCCATCTGTGTTGACGCTCCAGCATAATCATCGATCTGAATTAGTGTGGCATGATGCAGATGTACCTGTTCTAGACATTAAGCGATGTGATCATTATTTGTGGGATGGTCATCCATATGATGAACGGGTTGTAGGACTGCTTCGCGATGTTGGATTTCACGGAGTTTATGCGGCAAGTAAAATGAAACTTGATTGGCATTTGATCACTTCGCTTATAGAGCGGTGGCGGCAAGAGACACATACTTTCCACCTTCCGGTTGGGGAGGCTACTGTGACTTTGCAAGACATTGGTGTTATTTGGGGATTGCCTGTTCAGGGCTGGCCAGTCATTGCCGATGAAGATGTCCGATCTATTATGGATTGGCAAGATATGGCATTGGAGTTGTTAGGTTACGCGCCAGACCCCGATGATTTTGATGGTGACCGCCTGGCATTGAAGAGCATTTCAGGACATTTACGACTTCACCCACTGACGCCAAATTCAACAGTCCAAGAGGTGGAGCAACATACTAGATGCCGTCTGATGCAGTTTATCAGTTCTCTTTGTTCGGACAAGTCCGGAACAAAGTGCAAATTAATGTACTTGCCGCTGTTTGCAAATTTACAAGATGTGCCATGTTACAGTTGGGGCAGTGCCGTTCTTGCATCCCTATATCGAGGAATGTGTAGGGCAGTTACAAAGGGAACCTCCAATGTTTGTGGCCCACTTGTACTGGTACAGATGTGGGCGTGGGAAAGAATTCCACCACTGAGACCAACACTTCTAAATGAATATGTAGCTAACAACGCGCGTAATATCCCAGATGGGCCACGTGGATGCAGGTAATTCAGCTACTACTATAACTTGGCATTTTAAACTTTTCATCTGTTGGGTTCTCAAAACGTTTTTAGGATGGATGCCTGATATAATTTTTTTTTTAGATGGATGTGTCCTTTAAGTTTTCCAAATGTCAGTACGCACGTGCTGAGGATTTATTGGAGCCAGTTAGACTATCTTCTGGAGGGTGATGTAAATATTATTTTTATATATTGCCGTTATTCATGTATGATATCATGTCCACTGAAACATTAATTTTTTCCGCAGTTTATTTGGCAACCTTATTCTGAACCGGAGTTGCGCGAACTTCCCACCTACTGTTTGAATGGACGGGAAATCTGGACTGCAACAGTTCCGTTGATCAATTTCGATATCGTTGAGTTTCATGCTCCAGACAGGGTCCTTCGGCAGTTTGGGTTGCATCAATCTATCCCTTCACCCTTTGACACAAATGCTAAGTTACACCGTACAGACCGTAGGGGTCGTTCTGGGGAAAAATGGACCAGAAGACATTCCTCTTTCATAGACTGGTGGACAGAGGCAGAAGAGTGCATTTGCAATGATTTGGATGATAATACCCCACTCCCATATCATTCTCCATACATGCAATGGTATCTGACAATCACCCGATTATTAGTGGGCAATCCATCGCATCGGCTAAACCAAGGGATGCAACCGTTTGGCGCGCTTATTGAATATTGGGTAAGCAATATTGTGGTTTGATTGTTGTGGATCTTCCCTGTTTACAATTGATCATTAATGTTTACATCGTCATGAAACTTTCTGATTGCATACTTGGGTAGTGAAGTTCTTAGTGCTTGGGAGTTGTTAAACATCAAAAAGAATTTTTAATGTTTTGGTATTTGGATAGGAATCTGATTGGTATCCTTAACATGCAGTGCTCTTGCTTTATTTCTGGGTTATTTCCTTGTTTAGAATCTGCATTCTAGCTAGAAAGTGTTAAACTAGCTTTCACCTTATACGCACCCTAATTTTTTTTGCTCTCTTTATGTGTTAGAAAATGTGTGTTCTAGGTGCTCAGCCATTT
Organism: Leptodermis oblonga; assembly: GCA_016801395.1. NCBI lineage: Eukaryota > Viridiplantae > Streptophyta > Magnoliopsida > Gentianales > Rubiaceae > Leptodermis > Leptodermis oblonga. The sequence goes on from CM028754.1 coordinate 1,748,784, forward strand.
TTTGCTCTCCTTACGTTTTAGAAAATACATGTTCTATGTGCTAATTAATTATTTAATTGGCAAAGTTCTAATAATTTCTTTTTTCTTCCCATATCTATATATAGAGTCACTGTTTCAGTCAACTGCACGGTTCATTGGATGAAGTTATAGCAAATCTTCACATAGATGACTATCCAATTGGGTCCAAGCTTCATATTGTACGCGATATGTGTGCTCGAGCCCTCGCAGTTGCTGGAGAGACTCGTCCGCTACAAACTTATGCGGATCGAGCAACCACGTCGCGACATACGGAATCGCGATCATCCTTCTCACGGTCTCCGCAGGGTGGAGCAACCATGTCCACCCACGACCATGGTGCCCCATCCACATCCGAACACCATCAACAAGGTGGCGATGATGACTCACAACACCAAGACAGTTATTTCGCCGGTTACACGGTACAGCAAGGTGGAGATCCATCTCAGCTTCAAGAATCGCCCACACAGCCAGGGCATAATGATGGATACACGAGTACCGATGCAGCCTTGCTAGCTGGCCAGTTTCATCATCACGGGGAACAAACCCCACAGGAAACCTTTCAAGCTTTTGGCCGTCACAATATCTCACGCAGCACACCTTCTCGGCCAAAAGTTTATTCGCGTCGTAAGAAGAAGAAAAGCAATGTAGATGCCCCACTTCTTCTCTCTTCACCGTCTCACACATCGCATGATGAAGAACCCGTGGGGAAACAAACTCGTAGGCCGACCAATCGGCCCCCATGTGGGACAGGGGGGTGCCTTTGACAACATTATTTTGAGGGGGGACTGTTTATTTGCAATGGTTAAAGGATGTTGTAAAAATATTTCATTCTGTGCCTTGCGTTTGATTATGTTTGTACTATGGGGTTGTGGTTACCTTTTTTAAGTAGGTTATTAACATAGGTATGTCTTTATATGAATGCTGAGCTTTGCTGTTGGATTTGTTAACAGGGAGTTTCATCCATTTACAGGGGAAACTCTGTCCGATTTTTTAAAAAAATTCTTAACAAGGAGTTTCATCCAATTTTTTCACTGTTGTAACATGAATTAGCATGATAGATCAACATTTGTGATAGTTCGTCAAATGTACAATTAATTTGGTTTATTGGTAAATCATTTAGGTGGGGTTTTCTTTGAACTCTTGGAATGGGAAATGATAATGGCGATGCATTTCCATTCCCATCCATTTTGGTATAATTTCACTACATTATTTATCATTACTCTGTCTTTCAATACTAACCAACCAATCTGTTATAAGAGATGATATCGGTTTACGAGTGTTAAAGGATATATTATATAGGATTATATTCGTGAATCTGTTGCAAAATCAAATAAGACGCTCTATCATTGAAACGAAAAGATTATTACACTAAAATTGAGTTCATATCTTCCCTTTAGGATGCAAAATTCAACCTTTTTCTGGGCCAAAGTTTGAATATCCATGTTGCTTCAAATCCTCAAATCTTGGCATCTCTTTTCAAAGCTTCATAAGTCACCAACCTGACCTCTTTTTAATGAAATCTGCGGACAACATAGTGAAAATCAACATTGCTTTCTGCAGGAAATCCCGAAAAAGTCTGGTTCTGAAGAAAGCGAGGTTGCTAACCTCGCTTTCTTTAGGAAACGAGGGAAAAAAAATTTCCTGAAGAAAGCGAGGTTAGCAACCTCGCTTTCTTCAGGAAACGATCAACAAAAAATTCCCGAAGAAAGCGAGGTTAGCGGGAATCTCGCAAAAAAAATAGTTCCGAAGAAAGCGAGGTTCATCGGAACATAAGCAAAAAAAAATTTCCTTAAGAAATCGAGGTTCCCAACCTCGATTTCTTGATTTCTGGAAACTCCAAAAAAACATCCCTATTTTGGGAATTTCGATTATTTTTTTCATTATTTTGGGAAAAAATTCTATAGTATTTTCCTTTCCTGCATTTAGCAGTACCCAATTAAAACTCAAGTATTTGGAAAAAACACAATGATTGACTTTGGCTCCCACCACAACGTTAGTGTGCTACTCAGTAGTCAGTTGTAAGCTTGTTGGGAACCAGAATCTCTCTTTTAAGTTTGGGTTTTATGACTCTCACAACATTGATTTCCGGTGGCAGAATTTTCTCTTTTCTGAGTAGCAAAAAGCGAAAATGGTTGTTAACGGCGGTGCTGTGAATGGGATCTTGATTGACGCCTCACTGATTCTTCCGTCGGATACTTCACTCCTCAGCCCTGCTGCTCATTCTCTACTTCGCAAGCTTCAATATTCCAAAATCCCCGCCGTCAGTATTTCATCTTTCATCTTTGCACACGCGGATGAATTCGTAGACGCATTTTCTCATACATGTCATGTGCATGCAATTCTGTGATGGTTTTTAGTTTTTTTTTTTTTTTTCTTCTTTCTGACTGGTATTATTCAGATTGATGATAAAGTTTGCTACTTTTATTGGAAACAAACGAGTCCGGATGGGAAATGTAGATGCGCTATGCTAAACTTTTGAATCTTTTAGCTGTTAATGCACATGCCATCAAAAGTAGTAATTTGCAAACCCTTTCGTTGTTTCTGAAACAGTTAATCATAGATGGTAATTATTCACTATAGATGCATTTTACATGATTATGGTATCAAATCTGCCAAGGGAAGCCTTAGTGCAGTGGTAAAAAACTGCTTACATCAGACCTTTATGGCCCTGACCCGCACATGCAGGAGCTTCTATGCGCCCCCTCCTTCTCTGGTATCAATATCTGATATTTTGCATATCACCATTGAGACCCCATTGTCCAGTATACATATGTTCCTTCATGCAGGGCATAGCCTATTTGTGTGTTGAAATTTTCTTCTTGATTTAGCTTTATTCCACGTTTGACCGGTCTAATCTACCACATTTTCAGGTTATATTTTACGAGCCAGGACTTTCAGCTGTCCAGGTTTGTTGCATACTCACATGGCATTTTATCATTAGTGTGATTTTCCATTAATGCAAGCACTTCTATCTTAGATGTTATTCCATCATGCAAATAATTCTATTTTGAGCAGCACTAAAACTTCTAAACATCCCTATTTGGCCCAGGATTTGAAATCAGTAAGAAATTATCTAGGCTTCAGGTTGTAGAGTAGGTATTCGTTTGGCGCCTATCATCAGTTCTTTCAACCTTATGTGCCAAAGCTTCCAAATGGTGAGCTTTGATGTGTTTATGCAATAATACTTGTTGCAGTGAGTTTGATATATAACTACTCACTGCGTAGATTTTTGTCCAATCCTAGATGTTTTCATGAGAAAAAATTTAGTGTTCTAGAATTCCCCTCTTTTCTTAACTCTTAACCATTCACAGATTCCCTTTGGGCAGTTTCTACTTTGAGAAGCTTGACTATGTTTGTGATTTCTAACTTAACTATGATTAGTGGTTAGCTGCTTTGTTTGGGATCATTAGTCTAGTTTACCTTCTTGTTGCCATAACCCTGATTATTTTAAATAATTCTGTACATCGGACCATGGAACCATAACCAATTTATCTCCACATTGTAGGTAAATCTTCTTGAAGAACTGACCCGATTAAACTTGTTCAGTTCTATGATACTGCAGTCATCATCAATTGAAAATGTTGCAAATGATGCCTCATTGGCTTTGGGCAACTATAAACCAAGTTCCGTTCTTTTTGTTTCTAATTACACTGAGAACCTGTCTCTGAATTTGAGGAATTCTGGCTGGGTGACTGTCATCTTATGTGAGTTTGACTCCTCTTCCTTCTCACAAAGTTTGTTTAGATGCTTATTCTTTTGGAGATTGGTAATATGTTTCAATGCTTTTTTTGTTTTGGACATTAGTGATCCTTTTTCCCTTGTAGAAAGAGCTTAGCTGTTTATGAAAAGATCGGAACAACTCCATGTTCCTGCCTCAGGAAAAAAAAATTATCCTTAGTGTTTGGCGAGATGTTATACTAGAGATATATATGATGCTACTCTCCAAGGAAATAGTAGGTTGAACTATAGTGCATGCGATACCTTCATTGCAAAAGTTTAGCTTTTGCTGAAGATTTGATAACTATCATCCGTAAGATTTCGATTCATTCTTTAGATGACTGATCATGCATTTTCTTTTACAGGTTCTCCAGGACAAGTATTATCTAATGGTGTGGATCAGTATCTGTTGCTCTTCATTCTTTGGATATCATTGTGACCTTTTGATTTTGTGGATTCCCTTTTATAGTTGATGGTTCACTCCAAGTTGGGACCTTTTACTGTTGAAGCAGTAAAAGCCTCACTCACGGCTAAAATTGAGATTCTACATTTTTCTCAGATATTGTATCTGCAACTGCAAGTGAAAATTCGAGCATTTTTGTGATTAACAAGCTTGAAGAGTTGCCTTTAATTATTTGCCATTTGAATAAAAAGGTATTTCTACTACTCAAGGCTCTGTTTTTCCGTTGAAGCTATTCTATGACTAAGCATTAACTTGTAATATATTTTTCCATTTGAGTGTTTCATGCAAAGAACAAGGGTATTGTTGTTTTATCAGTATTTCAAAATAATTGCGTTACAATTGAATCTTTAGTTATGATGCATTTATACAATATAATCTTTGCTGAGGCTTTTCTTTTAAACTAAGGTGTAAATGGTGTAAAACCATAACTACCCAGTTTGTGCTATACAAGTACAATTGAGCTGGAAAGAGGTTTGGTATGAGGATGACGGATGTGCCTTTCATTTTTGAAAGCGTGTTCCTTTATTTTCCATTAGCAAATGTAAGATTTTGAGAGAATATAATCAACAGAATCATAATTTTAAAGACTGATTGAATCCAGAAGCTGTTTCCTTAGGTAGTTGGAATAGAGGTAAGGTTGGCTGATGATTAACTCGCAAGTGTTTCAATAATTTTGAAGATTGAGAACCAATTTCCAAGTTCATATTTTAATTTGTGGCTTAAAATTTGATCTACGGTGAGTTTGTCTATTGTATAACCATTTATTGTCATTGAGTAAATTAATCTTCATTTTCTACTGTTTTGCTTTAAGGATAATCAAGTATTGGAAAAAACAGTTGCAAGCCATATAATTTACTTATTATTAAATCCTTTTGAGGTTAACATCCTCTTTCACACAATACATACACTACTGTTTAATAATAAACAGTCTATTTGTCAACAAACAAACCAACTTGAAGAGTCTTATTAATGTGTTTTGAGAACTATGAATGTATTGACCTGTTATCACAATATCAAATGCTAAACATTTTTGGAAACCCCACTTCAGTGTTTTTTACTACTGAAAATGCTTTTGAGCTGAAGACTGCAAATCAAATAATGAAGCCTAGCTAAACACTTCAATATCACTAAAACCTTGCAACTAAGGAGATACCTGAATTTCAGCTGGTTTGCTTGATACTTTCTTTTGATGTTTTATGTATTCTGCTTATAACTTGATGATGGAAGCATAACACTTTGTAAAAACCATGATTAACAGGCAAAAAGCAATGAGGACATCCTAGTGGTTGGTTACAGAATGAAACTGTCTCGTGAAGAAGACTTTGCTAAGGTTGGTAGTGGGCAGGCTTCATACCTAATAACTGAGTAGTTGTTTCCTTTTCCATTTGGGTATTGTTATTATTATTATTATTTGGTTGATTTGAGTACAGTGCGATACTAGTTACTTTTTAGATAGACAATTAGCTAAGGATGGGCTTATATTTTACATTGTACCTTATGCATTTACAAATGCTCCTTGGAAGTTCTTGACTATCTAAGTTCGCATGCTTTCAGGATCACCAACAAGGCATTAACTGAGGTGCAATGTATTATATAGCTTTAATTTTTATTTAGTCTTAGTTAAAGCAGCTCTTTATGTTGGTCAAATCTGTTTCACATGAAGGCTTCAGCTATTGTGTTATTTACATGCTGAACTTATACTCAAACAACTAGACGAAGGTACTTAGAGTTGTCTCTTATAATTGCAGAGAGGAGCATTCCCTTTATGTCCTACTGAGAACGGGTTGATCTTCTTTCCTCTTAATTATGAGCTTCCCATATCATCTCAATTACAAGAAGTTGATATTTTCCTCCATAAAGGAACAGATGAGATAGTTGATGTTGAAATGAGCAGTGCCTTAAAGTTAGTTAGCAAAATCACATTTACCAATGGCATGCAGGAATTACTAAGGTACCTTCAACCTGAGCAATATTGATTGGTTCTTTATGTGTGTTACTGTGATGCCTAGTTGAACAAAATTTCTCATAGAAACTTCTATAGCATCTGATTAATTTCCTGAAGAAGCATTTTTTAAGAAATTGTTACAAGCACTATGGAAAAAACGGCAATAATAATTATTCTGCTATTTTTAAATTGAATACTCCTTAACCAAGGTTCAAATGTATTTGTGTTCCAGGTATACTGAAACCCATATGGACTTGTGTGTGATTGATCCATTTGATAACATTCATCCCGTGGTGGATCGGCTGAAAATCCAGGAGATCTTATGTGGTTTGGAAGACCTCAGCACAAAAAGCAGCTATAAAATCAGAGGTCCACATTATCTGAAGGTCCTTTTGCTATGATGGTGCTTATGATATGCTTACATCAACAAAGAACCTATTATTATGATTTTGGATGTTCTAGAATTGCAATATGTTACCTTTTCCTGGAAAAGCAATGTCCAATAAAGGTTTCAAGGGTTGCTTGCAAGATCTGAAACATGTCTTTGTGAAATTGAATATAATTTCCTAGCTGGCAACAAACTGTAGGAATATTGTCGGCAATAAGAAATGTTAAAACTTCAAGCTGTTCGGAAAATGAAATAATTATTTGATTTAACTGGGAACTGTTTGCAGAGTTGCTATCGAATTTTTTCTTATTCAATAAAGTTAACTGGTGTAAGGATTTGTTCTCTCTTGGATTCTTTGGTGACTGTTTCGTATTTAGTTATTTCTGTTGTCACGTATCAAGGTTGCCTGGAGGTGGGATGATCTGCAATTACAAAACGCCACGTTAGTAGTTCAAGAGGTTATTTGTTTAATTATACAGCAACAACGACAAACAAAACCTTAATCCCAATATGTGGTGTTGACTACATGGATCATATCTCATATTGTTTCATTTATATTTAAATATACATGTGATTTTTTATGTGTTTCAATTCTTTTTGGGTCTTACCCTTCCCATTTTAATATTAGTTAATTATACAAGTGAGGATTAAATGTGTGCTCGTTTTTGTTAATTATGTTGTTTAAAGTTCAACATGCACTAGCTGTTGATAGGACCTCAGATAAGGGTTCAGATGCTTATGGTTGCACCATGTATTGCAAAGAAAATTGCAGAAGTTTTATATGCTCTGTTGTATTCTACATTGATCCTTTATTACTTTAAACTCACTTTGAGGTTTGACTTGGCATTCCATAGTTCTCTAAGCCCACAGGCAATTCACTCTTTATCTTTCTCACTGTGCAGGTGGATAGCTTTGAAGAGCCCAGTTTCGAGGATAGGTTGTCTGGAGCCAAGCTATCTCTCCCAAACATTGTGAAACCTCAAGTTGCTTGTGGTGTAGCTGATGCTCACAGCATGGTGATAGTTAATTAAATGTTTAATGCATTTGAGTTAATAATCTTGCAAACTGAACTGATCTGGGAAAGTAGAAGCTTTTTCTCTGCACTTTTTGTTTCTTTAATTCTCGTTTCCTTGTATATACCCTATAATACTCACCATCTGCATCAGTGCCAGCATGCAGATTTAGTGACTTGCTCACAGCCTTTCATTGTGTTTGACTTGCCTTTATATGTAGTGATCTACATTCATGACACTTTGTTTCTGTTTCCTTCTCCCCCCTCAAATGGCAGGCTATTGTCTTTAATGTGGAGGACTACAAAGGCCTTAGTGTTCCCCTTCCAGCAGTTATTCAGGTAAGAATGGAACCTTAACAGTTTTGGTGATAAAATCTATTTATGAAAGGTCTTGTTGATTGATTTATGCAATAGTTACCTTTTCCTGTGAATATGATTCGCTTCATGCATAATAGTGGCTCAGAACATGGTTACCTTGGCTGACTATTGGATTTTTGAAGTCCAGGAAAATCAAATTTTGTTGTCTGTTATCTAGAAATCTGTAATGGTCAAACATAGCCTTCAGTAGCATTGGCAAATTCTTTATTATGATCAAACTGTAAGGAAATGCATTTGAAACTGCAGGAATATGTGGACCACTCATCCCGTCTGTATAAGTTCTATGTTTTGGGGGAGAAAATCTACTACGCAATCAAAAACTCCACACCTAATGCAGCTACTTTGATGAGCTTTTCAGAGGAGAGTGGCTTCAAGCCTATCCTCTTTGACAGGCACTCCATTTTCTTGATTCGTTTATCTTATCTGTCATTACGCTGCCAATGATCATGTTGAGCACACTTTGGATAGGGATCACTATTCCTTTTGCTTGCAGCTTAAAATCATTACCCATGGACAACAAAAACCAGCAGCTTGATTCCCACCAGCAAATCGACCTTGGGCTCGTGACTGATGCTGCGAATTGGCTCAGAAATATTCTCGAACTTACCATTTTTGGCTTCGATGTTGTTGTGAGTACCATTTGTTAAAACTTCAATGTCTGATAAATTGGAATGACTAATTATTCTCTCTGAACCAGCTTTTCTTACGTTTGAAAAATTACTGCAATTATCTGGGGAAAGCTTTGATTTGCTTTTCAGAAGTTTATGAAAATTTGCCAGAAGTCCATGAAGTTACTTGAGCTTTTAATGTAGTTGGTAGAACTGGAGCCTGAATTTGTTTTGATATAATTTGAAGCCTTTGTATAATTGTATTTATGTAAATGTCCCAACTGCCAAGTAACAGAATGCCAAAAATGGTACTATTTCGAGGCATTCTGATTGTTGAACCCTTTCTCTGTTCTCGTGGATGTAAGTTGTTAAAGTTGTAAATAAATATAGAACCTAATAACCTTTTACCTCATCATTCCTTCAACGATTAGGATGGACCAAAAACTGAGTTTGTTGAATCATATACTGTATAGCCGTGGCCGATGCTTAAGGTTTGTGGTTGAGTGACAAGGTCACTAATTGTATACATGTGAAAGTTATCTGTATATTTGGCTACTTTATGTGAACTCAACTGATGTAGCTAGCATCTGTGCTTTTCCAGTTGGAAATGATGATTTATTTCTTGAGGAATTTCAGGTTCAGGAGACCACAGGTGACCATGTCATTGTGGATTTGAACTACCTTCCATCATTCAAGGAGGTCCCTGATGAAATTGCTGTTCCTGCTTTTTGGGAAGCTATAAAATGGAAATTCATGTTGCAGAGGAATACAAAAGGCACCGCAGCTACTTAGATGTGGATGATGAAAAATGTCAGAACTGAAACTTGGGAGACCAGACCACTTTCTGTATAATGCTTTGTTACAATAATATTGACTGCATTTTCACATATTTGCAGAGCTTAAAGGAGAAAATCGAGGTTTGTTCGTTATTATGTCTTGAAAGATGGTTTTGGAAAAAGGGAAAGTGTATTGGAAATATATAAAGGTTAGCATACAAAATCAAAACCAATGAAAACAAATGAGTCTGAACACAACTAGGAACGATTACTTTGAGATCTTATTCACTTGCAATAGCAACAACAATGCGACTGGAATTGGGTTGGATGTAGGTATCTATTACCCAATCTCCAATTTCTATCTCGCAGTGACTAGCAATTGTCAAAAGAACGACTCAGGGAATAATTAAATAAGGAAAAAAGTCTTCTTGTCACACATAGGGATACCAATGTTAATATAATTGTCAACAAAAAGAAGTGGAGTGTAAATATAATTTTCCAATTTAACAAGTTAGTAACATACATAAATTAACACTACAACACACAAAAAATCACCATATCCTAAACAGCACATGGAAAAATCAGAATAATATTAGTCTAATATATGTACAAAGGCTTCATCTCTTCTCTTACAGTGTGTAGGCCTTCCAGTTAAGAGTAAGTAGCAGAAACAAAGAAACCTCACGCCGCACAACAATGTCTATGGGGAAGAACTTTGCAACCCTAAGGTGACGGTTCGAACAATGTGGGTTGCAAGGGTGGAAAAAAAAAAAAAGACTATCGCCCCCGGTTGAAAAGCCAGAAGTTGAAATGTTCGCTACTACTCGTACTGCTCACAAGCGAATAACACATGAAAGAAAGGGTGAAACAGCTTAGCAATAGGCGGGTGCAAAAATTATCAACATGGTTGGAGCAGTGCTTCCAGGCTGCTTTTCTTGCCAAATTAAGAAACCTAAATGCAACAAAGAGAGAGTGTTGTCAGAAAAACATACACAAAAACCTAATTTTTCATTACGAATGAGTTCTAACAAAAATGACGCCCATTACTAGATAATTATGAGTAGGAGTATTAAAGATGAAGGTGGCCGAGGATGCACAGAAATATGACATTCAATAGACAGGTACAAGAAAACACTCAAACAGAAATAATGAGAGTGACCAGAGGCTAATCTACTTCTCAATGCCCAAAAAGATCCAGGAAATAAGAGAAAAACATCAAATGTAACTGAACATGAATGAATTCAGGACTTACACATTAGTTGTGATATTAAGGGGTCCTATATTTAAAGACAATCAAGAAAAAGCAAAGAACCTTTGCCATTTTGGAAGATAGGAGAAGTCCACCTTCAAAAGAAATAAGACAGGAAAAAGGTAGAAAAAAATTAACTTTATTTGTCTTAAATTAATCCAGACACATAGGAACCTAAGGCAGAAAGGGATAGAGCAATTTAGTGCCTGAACTAACTGCCTTAAGTTATCAACCCCTATTGAAGACAAGCATAAGTAGAAACTGGGAGCAATTTAAGATCTCAGGTGTGCCTTTGCTACTGAGAGACCAACTAGTTCAAATCCTCCCTTTGTACACGAGAAGAAGAAGCAAGCACAAATGTCACAACCATATGCATCTCTTGTGGAAAATGAATGAAAGCAGAAAGCATTATAAATTTATTACAATAACACACACCTTCAATTTTTGGACACAAACCGCAAACCAATTATTCCTGCGCGACATCCAAATCCTCATCAGTCCCAGCATCCAATTCCATTTCTTCATGAGAGGCACCAGCCAAGACCATTTCTTCATCAGAATCAGCCAAGTTCCATTCTTCCCTAGAATCATCCAACTTTCTGTAATCATAGTAAGCATTTGCCTGCCAACAGATTTTAAACAAGAGTCTAAGTTTAACAAGAACACATACATGTCCTCCTTCAATAAAGCAACACTGCATCTATGTCTACCTACTCTTACGCACGCAAAAGCAACAAACAATTGAATGAATACACTTAAGAAGTAATGCTGCAAATGGTTCCCCGTCAATATATAGGTGCTACCCAAAATGGTTTCTACTTGGTTTACAAGTAATCAGGATAAATACCTTGGGTCTTGGGTTAACGGCATCAAAAGTACGTACAGATGGAGAATCAAAGTCAGGGTGGTCAAGAACAACATATGCTCCTTTATTTTGGTACCTAGCCTCTTGCGCCTGCTACATTTAGACAGTAGACAACACTTTACAACATTAGCACACAGTTTCATCGTTACAGTAATCAACAATGTCAGGTAAAATTGCAAGCTGATACATTTCATTGCTTCATGTCTGCTAATGTAGAGAACATATCTGTCCATTCTTATCCGCCAACCAACTTGAATTCTCTTTAAGCATGACAAGCGCTTTCACAGTCCAAAGAAAGGAAGATAGTGATCAACAATTTCACAAATTTTCCACTTAAAGTTTTAAGAAAATAAAATAAAACAGGGTTAACAGAGTTAAAGAACAGGATAGCAAGTAGAAATATCTAGTTGAACAATACTAACTTGTAAAATTGAGGCAAGAGTTTCCAAATTTTCAGGACTTAAATAATCATTTTAATCTTTTATGAGAACTATAACTTACAGTAACAAAATGACAATATACACAAGTCCAAAATATGTAATCTCAATATCCATACTTAATAAAACACACAAGTCAGTTTGCCCTTCTTTGAACACTAATCAAGAAAATGAAAATCCATATCAGCTGGCTAGCATCAGAAAAGGAATCTCCTTCCAAAAGAAATGTACAAAATTTTCATAACAAATCATAATGAAAATTAGACTAAAAAAATAACACAAATAAGGATAAAGAAGATGATAAATGGACAAGAAATGACCTGAAACTGAGGATAGTCTGGGGCGCTAAATACAGTGATTAATCTTCCAGAAGCTACATCATGGTCAATAGAATATCCTTCATCCATTCCTCCAAGGCCAAACAGCTTTTTTTCTTGCATCAGGACCTTCATGTGCCCTTATAATCAACTACAGTAGCAAAAATAGACATACAACTGGTGACTTTCCATATTTTTATTCAAAAATAAACGAATAAACTACCGAAAAGATATTTATCCACAATGTTTCACCTTCAGATTTGAGTTTTTCAAAAATTCATCAGTGCAGTCAGGGCCCCACAAGAGGCCAAAAGATTGTTCATCTGTTTTTTGAAGTCCAGGACTCAATGATGGGACAGACCACAAGATATCACCAATAATTGCATTCCTACCACTCAAAGGAGGATCAAGAATGAATCTCCTTATTTTGGACAGATCCTCTAAATAACCAATGTTCTTGGGGTCATTTCCCAAATCTTTACTATTATTTACTTTAGTAAGGCTTCGAAAGAGTCCTCCATGCGTGCTATAAACTTTCCCAGCTATAACACACGAAAGAGGAAGCTTTGTAAAGCAACTTAAACATTTTTGGAAGGCATCCTTTCCTTTTGCTCCATACTTGACAAAAACTTCTTCTTTAAAGCCAAATTTGGTAGAACAAAGCCTTGTCTCCTGATTCCCCCCGTAACAGGTGCAACCTTTGGGGCAAAGAACCTAGAAAAGAGTATATAATCATTAACTAGTTTTAGAGGATTCAGAAACTGACTGAAACTCATAGTTCCCCACAGCAATTTAAACTTCTCTTACCTTCCAAGCCAACAAAAGAAGAAGGGTCTCAAGACCCCAAGATCCTCTATCCACATAGTTGCCATTAAAAACAAGAATTTGTCATCATTAGGATAACCTGCATCTCTCAACAAGAACAACAAATCATGTAACTGACCGTGCAGATCTCCAACTACCACAACCTTTGTTCCTGGGTTCAATCCCAATTCTTCGTCTATTCTCAAGCAGTTGGACTCTTGACGCATGATATCTGATGCTGATGTCACCAGCTGATTGAATAACTCTTCAGGAACTACAGAGGAAAACTCCTCAGGAGGCAGGTTCCTAGAGGACCAATCAAGAGAAATCTCTAAGTTCATTACCCATTCACGGGTTAAAAGGCCATTAGAAGGCCATGATAGGGGAAGAGAAGGGCATGAAGATAGTAGAGGTAAAACTGAGGAGGAAAGCTCTCCAAGTACTACTGGTAAGGTTAACTGATTATTTGGAAGGTATATCACTGAAGAGGATGGAGGATCAATAGATACTGATGGACGATCAATAGATACTGATGGAGGATCAATAGATACTGATGGAGGATCAATGGATACTGATGAAGGATCAATAGATACTGATGAAGGATCAATAGATACTGATGAAGGATCAATAGATAGCGATGGAGGGCCAGTACTCACTGGTGTAGGGTCTTGAGACAATCCGATTGCTGAGGATGCAAGAACATTAAGTGGTGATTGGCCAGAGACGGATGGGGCATCCTTTATGGAGTTTGAAGCCTCATCTGTAGGTGTAGTGGATGAAGACATGACAACATTCTTCTTTCTTGATTTTCTTGGCTGCCGTGGAGCAACTAGTCCACGGTGTCTCTTACGCGGAAGAATTGGTGAAGAAGTGGGGGCTGTAGTTTTAGCTGATGTAAGGATCTCAGATGCTAGCTCTGCTGCTGGGCCATGGAGCTTCTGAAATGTATCCATTGAGGCACGACACATCTTGCGTATTTGTATCAGGGACTGTAGTGCCAAATCCTCATTATAGTCCTTGATGGTTCCATCACACTTCTGGTAGATGTTTGCTATGGTCTGTGCCTGCCAGGAGAGAAAGAGAGAGAAGAAAAGAGGATTCATCAAAAATAAGGTTCAGCAACTAAAATGATGAAAGACTTGTACCTAACTTTACCATTGACTTGATTATCTCTTCCTTCTCGATGGATCTTTCTTCTTGCTTTTGATTAGGATTCCCGATCCTCAGGCGAGTAATCCCACGATACCACACAAGGTAAGGATCATCATCAGCCATGACACCATCAAATGGTTCACCCTGAATTGTGTGCTGATGACGATCTCTCCAGAGTACAACATGGTGCAGATGAAGTTTCTCAAAGTCATAACCTTCCCTTCCACGCATATCAGTCCGATGGAGATCCTTCCTAGTGTCACATTGAGCTGGCTTCGTCTGCTTAAGCCCAAACTGACGCATTACTCGATTTGGAAGATGCCACTCCACAACGCTAAAACATATAAGCGGTGACATAGCACGCCAAATCTCTTCACCCGACAAACAATATGCAGGTAATTGGGCAATAACTTCCGGAGAGTAAGGTTTCCATATAAACTGAGAAGACAAGAAAGGCTAAAGTTATTGAAAAACAAGTGAAAACCTTCACGCAGCAAACACTACCAGCTACACAGAAACATCAATCTAACCTCGCCCTCCTTGAGTTTGTCCAGCTGGTTCCTGTAAGTTCCAAATTATGTGCAACCCCTTTTTTATGCCTAAATCTCTCTCTCCACCTAGTAAACATTTATATGAAAGTTATAAGTTGAACTATTCATGGATAACTGGATAAACAACAAATAGACTACTTATTATTCTACACCACCAGGTGTTTACCTGCTACCTAATGGTTTCCCAGGTAAATCAATGTCCTATGAGCAACAAGATGAGCTTCCGCATCGTTTCTAAAAACAAGGCCACCA